>JANHFX010014523.1:0-100342 GCA_027560015.1 Chloroceryle amazona
GGGAGGGCTCAGCCGGGGAAGGGGAGATCCTTTGTGCGGCGGCCCGCCTGGGCTGCGCGGGTCGGCAGCTGCCGGGCTGCCTGTCCCCGTGTCTCGGGCCGCCGGTGTTACGATCCCGGTGAAATCTCGGGAGGCCCGCCTCGGTTGATGTTCCCTCAAAGCCGCCTACTCCGGCCTTCGAGAACCGGGAGGGGCTGAGGCGGGGTAACGGGCCGGTCTGGGTGGCGGCGCGGGGTGTGGCGGTGTCACATCGCTGTAACTGTTGGCTCAGAAAGCTCAGTGCGTGTGGGGGCTTCACACCGCTCTGCACCAACAGCCGAGCGGTGGCATCGGGGGCAAAGGCAGCAAACCTTTTCTGTAGCTAATAAACCTTGCTTCAGTGTAATTTACGTAAAAGGTATATTTCAGCACGTGTAGTAAGTACCGTAACTACCTTCTCTTTCTAGAGTTTGTATTATTTAAAGGATTTGCGTAAAACTTTTTCAGTGATAGCATATATCTTATTTGATAGGGGCTACAGTATCATATTGGCCTTATCTACTAAAGTGGGTAAATAGATCTGCTGTTGCAGTTTGGTAACAAAATCGGGTCAGTTTGCAGCGGGTAAGTGTAATTGAGGGCACACATGTTTTTGCAGGTGTACAGAGAAAGTGGTTATACTGAAATATCGTATTTAAACTTATTACTATAATAGTAATAAAGCTTCTGTTTTTACCAGGATGCAAAAAGCTTCTCACATAAGGAATGTTTGTTTTTTTTCCTCAGCTGTGTAAGTTCTTTATATGGCTTTGGTCTGTACCACAAACTTTTGTGTTTATCAGCAAGCAACCTCGAATACTAACAATAAAATCTGTTATTCATATTGCTCCTATGTTCACTTCCTTTACTGACATAAAACCACGGTGAGAACTTATTTCCAAGATATAATACCACTCCTCAGTAAAAGCAATACTCATTTTACAGTTCCACAGTTCTTTTGTTCATGCAGCTGTTACTGTTTAGATTGAAAAAGTTCTGCTGTGTAGGGAGTAAAAGATCTCTCTGCAATGTGCATATGCGGTTTGCTATTTTCATTTTGGCAATGGATTTTTGACACTGGTAGAGGCTCTTTGATCCATTATGGTATCGTGTGTGTATACAGGCTTATACACACACACTGAGTGACAAGGTAACGTATCTTTCATGTGTTAGGGTACAACTATAACATCAGATAAGCAACAGTAGGAAAAATAGAGGGTTTTTTTGTTGGTTGATGGGTCGAGTGGCAGAGCTGGGTGAGATACCTGCTAATAATAGTGGGTGCCTTGAAATACCCACAAAAATTACCTTCAGAAGTGCTTAGCAGGGTTCATGCTATTGTAAAATGAAGGCTTCTCAGAGAATGATGAACATACTCCACACCGATGATCCAGAGATGGGAATTGGCAAGGTGCTGAAAAGTACATGGTTAGTTAATGCTACAGAATATTTATTTTTTAATTGCTGTTTTAATTTTTCTCTTAGACTCCAAACTCTTCTTAATTATTTGTGGTAAGCAACTGAATTTTTTTTTTGCACCTGAGTAGGTTACTCCCTATGCTGTCATGGGAAGCAGTCACTGTTGCAGGGAGGCCTTTGGCATTTAGACTGAGGTTACTGTGAACTGCAGTGGCTCTTGTTCTTGGAGCTGTCACAAACAGGATATCGGTCAATATCATAAGCAGTAATAGTGTGCTAACAAATGCATGATCAGGAAAGAAGTGGTCATTCATGTTTTTAACCCAGCAGAATGGGTAGGAGAAGGAAGAAAAGCAAATTAGGCATGCTTCACCTGTTCCACATCAGTTGTCTCCAGTGTTACTTTCTGCACATTTTTCAGGTCATAGCTCTGTCCAAGAGGCCCTGAATACATCAGTGAGAACGGTCTGCTTTACAAATTTTGCAAATTAGATATTTATGAGCTTGCAAAGACTGAGCATTTTTCTCTCTATTAAAGTTTCTTTTCATGTAACTCTGCATTAAGGGAAGCACAAATGTGGTATCACTGCCCTGAGAAAACAGTGTTTTCCATCCAGTTCAAGAGCCGTCACAGATTGTTGTGATTGAGTGATAATGAATGATGGGGATTTTACTCTATCCATTTAAGTGCTGTCATACTCTGTCCAGCTTATGAATTAATTCCTACAGCATCCAGTGATTTTCATTCACTGACTGCACAGTCCTCAGTGCTTCAGTTCTTGCATTTATTATAATTTTGCTATTATAATTAAAAGGTTAAAATGCTACAAATATTGGAGGGAGGGGGCAGAACCCAAGAAACACCAAGGTGCCCTTCATGTGCTTGGCCTGGTCTCATCTGACAGCAGCGTGTCAAATGAAAAATTGTCACAGTGTAAAGCATACTATAAATGGAGGAACAATGAATGATATTAATACAGAATGTCTGCCTTAATTTATTAAGGGAGATCATGAGATAGGAAATTGGATGTTACTTGTAGTGAGTTTTTTACAAAATAGGCTGGAAGACAGAATGCTGCAGTTACAGCATACACCTGAGTTCTCTGGGAAATTGCAGTGGTTTTTGTATTTTGGTGTGAGACTAGAATAGTGTTAGTTTTTTTGTCATTGTGTGGACAATGACATATCCTCCTTGTTTTGACTTGCTTTTTTTTTTAATGTGTAAATTAAAAAACCTCCTTGTTCAAAATGGCTAAATTTCCTTATCGTTCTTTGAGTGGGAGGAATGTGTCAGAACTTCATTGCTTTGATAGTTAATAACTGCTGTCTAATTTCTGACTTGAAATTTATTCAGGGCCACTTCATGCATACTTGCACTCCTACTGTTGTCCATGGATACATATAGTTATTCTCCTTCTCTAGAATTTGTGTCTCCTAATGTATTTGTGCAAAGCAATCTTACCCTGGCTAAGGATTTTGCTAAACTGAATAAACCAATGTATGAGCTTCCTTTCACAAAACAGATTTTCCTGTTAATTTTTGGTTTGGTTTTGGTTGGTTGTTTTAGTTATTTGCTTGGGTTTTTTGTTGTTGTCATTCTTGTTTGTTTTTTGTTGTTGTTGTGGCCATTTGGGTGTTTTTCTGGGTGTTTTTTACATCTACTTCAGTTTGAATCTGTCTTTCTTTGCCCGAGTTTGCATCACAGTACTTAGAATTCTTGCTGGGATCTTACATAACTATTTTCAGTTGCTTCTGCTGGGAGTATTTTGTTTTTTGCATTCTAGGTCTACAAACAACTTTTTCAGGTCTTCATACCATTTGACTTGGTTGTAACGGGATAGGGTAATCATTCATGCCTGTCCTTGTTTTTGGCGACAGTTTCCACATTACTGGAGAGTTTGATTTTATTAGTCCCTCTGTGTATGGTCTTGCTGTTGTCTACTCTTAAAATGCATGCCATTATCGGTATCCATGTAAGGTCATCCAGTTCTTTTTGTGTGATGTTTCAATCCTTTTCTGCATATATGATGTTACTTGGTGTTACTGGGAGATTTCATTAGCATGCTTTTTTGGTATTTGGTACAAGGTTAATTAAGGAAAATTCAAAAGCTTTGACCAAATACTCATTCTTTAGGAACTCCTTTAGTATCCTTCTAATCTGATAGCTTTCTGTTCAGCATAACCCACTGTTATCTCTGCAATCTACGGATTTGCTTCCTTTCCCCTCTTTTTCATCTTAACTGATGTGGCGCAGTACCAAAAGTCTATATGACACAGTATAAAAAGTCCATATAAACTTCCTGCATTTCCTTTAACTAGAAAAATTAGCCGTCTTGTCAAAGAAAGATGTTGAGTAAGTTTGGCATGGTCTACTTCTGGTGAACCCCTATGATATCTTCTTTGATGTTCATCTATTTTCTTCTTTGTCTTTGAATTTTGCAAGAAAGAATAACTACTCTCAGTAGCATGCTGGGTTTTGATCATATTCATGGGCCTGACGTATTCCTGATAGCTTTTTTTCTCCTTGCAAATACAGGCACTATGTTTTCTTTTTTCTACTTTTGAGTTTATAGATTTATTAAAAATCCTTTCTGCTGGATCTTTTATCTCCTGTACCCATTCTTTCAGAACACTGGGAAGAAGGTGATCCAAACGCTGCTCTTTGAGTGCATTTTCAGCTCCTGATTTCTGCTGCCAGTGAAGTCATTTGTCCTATATTTTAATGAGCTTCTACAAGTTTGTTTTTTACATTTGGATAGATAATAAAGCTATACTTAGGGAATCACAGAATGGTTGAGGTTGGAAGGGACCTCGGGTGGTCATCTGGTCCAATGGTCCCTGCTCAAGGTGGGCCACCTACAACTGGTTGCCCAGAAGCGTGTCCAAACAGCTTTTGAATATCTCCAAGGATGAAGACTCCATAATCTCCCTAGGCAACCTGTGCCACTGCTTTGTTACCCTCACAGTGACAAAGTGTTTCCTGACTGTGGTGGTTTGACCCTGGCTAGATGCCAGGTGCCTACCAAGCTGCAATATCACTTTGTGTGTTCCTCCCTCCGCCCTTCTCTCAGCTGGACGAGGAGGAAGAAAATAAGATGAAACTTGTAATTTAAGACAAAGGCACCTTAACGAAAAGCGAAGCAAGCCCATGCGTGCGGAAGCAGAAGAAAACATTTAATCTCTACTTCCCATCAGCAGGTGATGTCTGGCCCCTTTTCTGGGAAGCAGGGCTCCAAACATGTAGCGGTTGCTCTAGAGGACAAGCAGATGCCCTCCCCTCTGCCCTCCTTTTCCTAGCTTTTATAGTTCAGCTGATGTTATATGGTATGGAATATTCCTTTGGCGAGTTTGGGTCAGCTGTCCCAGTTGTGTCCCCTCCCAAGATCTTGTCGACCCCATCCCACTGCGGGGGGAATGTTGGAAAAACAGCCTTGGTGCTGTGCAAGCCCTGACAGGCATTAGCCACAACACGGGCATGGTATCAGCACCTTTCCAGCTCTCAATGCAAAGCACAGCACTGGGGGGGGCTGCTATGGGCAAAATTAACTCCAGCTCAGTCAGACAAAATACACTGATGTTCAGAGGGAACCTCCAGTTTTTCAGTTTGTGCCCATTGCCTCTGTTCCTGTCACTGGGCACCACTAAAAAAAGCCTGCCTCTGTCCTCCTGTACCCTGCCTTCAGGTATTTATATACATTGATGAGATCCCCCTCAGCCTTCTGTTCTCCAACCTGAACATCTCCTGCTCTCTCAGCCTTCCCTCATGTATGAGATTCTCCTTCCTTCAGGTTCACTCAGACCATTGTCAGAACGTAATCCCAGAAGCTGGAGATGAACACAAAGAGAGTCAAAAATCTCATGTCCAATTTCAGTTTATATCTATGTAAAATACTGAGCACAGCTCTGCTGAACCTAGAATTGGAAAACACAGACTCAGAACAAAGATTTTGAACATAGAATAGGTACTCTTATTTCACAGCCAGCCCTTGCTCAAGCAGTTGCCTTCCCATCATTTCAGGAAAATGTGCACAGAAATGGAATTACCCTTTCTAGAGTTTGGGCAGACATGGTTCTTTGTCTTGCTGTAGTGAAGCAGCTAATGTGAAAAATCAGTCCTGAAACCAGTGAAGTGTTTCACAAACAGCATGCTATCCTGGGAGAGAAAGGAAACGCTGGGGCTCTGCAGAACTGGTAACTGCATGGCACTGGGTCTGGCCTGTGTGGGGAGGAGGTAGGAATGGTGGAGACCATGTAGGAGGGGTGTGGGACTAAAGTGCTTGGGAAACACTGGGAAACATCATAATGCATTCAAATGTCAGGTTGAGAAAGACAACTCTCACTGCTTATTTAGGCAACAAGCCAAGCTGGTACTTGCTGCTAAGCGCCACAGAGGATACCCACATAGAACGTTCTGATACACTGACTTCTGTAAGATATAAGGGAGATTCCAGTACAAGGTACCACCATTTCCCAGCATAATACAGCTATTTCCAGAACCATCCTTAGCTGATGTGTTCTCTGCATGCCTACAGTAGTAAAACGTGTCTAAAATATGGTGTTTCTCTGCTTAGAATACTGGTGCATCACTAAATTGAGATGTTCAAATACTCATCTGAACCCTTTTAAATCAAATGCAGCTTTTAACAAAACACTTGGTGATGTTTATTTTCACAAATGCTTTCTCCACCCAAATTGATCTATTTTAGAGTTACTTTGCTGGAGTTTTTGTTTGGTTTTGGTTTTTTTTTAAACAAACTGAACCTCAGAAACTTTTTGCTGCGATGAAAATTTTATGTCACACTCATTCAAAAACCTGACAACTTTAGGACTTGCAAAGTAATGTGGTTTTAGTCAAGCACCAGACTTATAAATGTTGTGTTCTAAAAAATAATGTTTCAAGTATAAGTTATGAAAAAGAAGTAGCTGACAGAACTAGTAGTGTCAGTAATGCTTCCTCTGCAGGACTTTTCTCACTGAATATTGGGTGGACTGATGATGTAGTACTCTCATTTTATACATATGCATGAAATAAATCCAGTTTTAAATATACAGTCCAGTCAAAACCACAATTCACTCGTCATTATGGTGAGCTGGTTCTGAGACTGCTTTGTCTGCCTCAAGTGTGGGCTGTTGCCAGAAGAGGTGTTTGGGC
Source organism: Chloroceryle amazona (assembly GCA_027560015.1). NCBI lineage: Eukaryota > Metazoa > Chordata > Aves > Coraciiformes > Cerylidae > Chloroceryle > Chloroceryle amazona. The sequence continues at coordinate 6,590 of JANHFX010014523.1, forward strand.
TTTACTCCCCTTTTCCTGCTTTTTCCCATCCTCTTATGCCGGCACCTGGATTTGTGGGTGATGTTGCAAACTGGCTCAGGAGACTGATTTGACTATAAACTGACCTGGCTAAGAAAATTTTTAAAATAAGGTAGGTTGTTTTTTTCTTTACAATCAGGTCAATTCCTTATTCCATTGCACTGTTTGGCTGTATGACTATTATCATTAGTGTTCTAAAATGGTAATGCAGCTTTCATCTGCACCCACTGGTAATGGCAGATTAAATTGACCATGTAACTGCAGCCGGGGGAGGTACCTCTGATGCAAATTGCATTGTAATGTAGAGGCACCTGGCCTAGTGACAAATGGACTGGTTTTGATACCTTGCTTCTCAGCGGTTCATGAAGAGGAAGGAGAGCACAGGCTGTGCTCCTTATCACTACATGACTGGGAGGCAGGTGATACTGGACTGAAAATAAAAGAAACTACAAGCTTAAAACAATGTAAAGAACTGTCTGGTTGCTGGGGAGGCCAGATAAACTCATCAGGCATTTTTGGATAACGCTAATGCTCTATCTAAACTAATAGAGGAGAGTATTATATGGGCCATATGGTGTGTGAACTCAGATTGCCTTTATTATTTTTAGTAGAAAATTTGAAGACAAAAGTACACAGTGATTTATAGTAAAGTTTGAGGTCTGTTGGTCCCATTTTTTTTTTTTTAATTCTTCTCTATATTAGTTTCTCTGGGGTCATGTTTACAGGAGGATTAATGTTGCAGTACAGCTCTCACAACTTCTGGTCATTTATCAGCTTTCTAAAGAGAGCCCACTGTACTTTTCCTTGAATCTTTATCATGTGACTGTCTCTTTTGTTTCTTGGTGCTTTTCACTTTAGTAAAGACGTTTGCTTATGGTGTATTGTCATTAGGAGTTAGAATTAACATGACTTGCATTGGATAAACAAATTAATTCTTTGGAGCTGGTGTTTTAAAGGGGCTTCCAAAAATTTGCAGAAATACTCCACTAGTTTGCCAATCAGATGCATTAATTTCATTAAAACTAGTTTTAAATGCAAATGAAGGGTAAAAATATGTGAGTTATTAGTAACTGGTACAAAACAAATGGCTGTTCTTGTATCATTCTAGTTTCATGACCTGCATGAGCAGTGACTTGCCACCCAAGGCTTCAGGTACAGAATCTTACCAGCCTGTTACCCTGTACTCCAGGAGATAAAACATTTGCCACTTTTCTTGACATTTTTTTCAGGTATTTTTCAACTCTGTCCTTGTCAGAAAGGTCCTGCTCAGCTTTTCAGCTGTATTCACAGTTCACTTTTGAATAAGTAAATAAGCTAGAGCTCTCAGTAAACTTCAGGCAGGCCTTTGTCTAGTCTGTAATACTTCTTTCCAAGACTTTTCCGCTAAGACAGTAATGTGCAACCACCTGCTGAAAATGCAAAGGAAAGACCTTTCCCATGACACAGATCCAGTGGTACAGAACTATACATAGGTTATAAAACTTTCCTAAGTCTTCAGGACACATGGGTGCAGGCAGAATTAGATATATATTGTGCATCAGAAAATATGTGGGAGCGGTTGTAGAGTAATGGCTTCCAAGTAGTTCTTGGAGCTTGCTTCTAAGTCAGATGCTGAAGAAACCAAGGTTTCTTGACACTCCTGTGTCAGTGAAAGCAGAAAAGGAAATTTAAATGACTCTTCTGCTGCCTTGAAGTTATTGTCTAATATTAGCCCTGTCAGTGCCTGTGTCTGTCAGTCAGAGTACAGGAGGAGGTGGTTACCAGCCAGGAGAATATGACCAAGGCTTTTAAATACTGTTGCTTGGGAAGTCTTATTAATGGCTGCATGTAAGATCGATGTGCAATAATTCTCTCAAGCAGTATCTTTTTAAAAGCCTTTAGCAATCTGTCATCCTCCTCTCTTTCCCTCCCCCTGGTTAGAAAGCCACATTACTCAGGAGAAATCGCACAGTCCTGGGAAGTTTCAAACTGCATCCGCTGATGCTGTCAGGAAAATGCTACTGTGCAGGGGCACAGGTGCAATTACACTGACTGCTGCTTCTCATCCTCGGCTCGGGTCATCCTGGAGGGACAAGTGGAAAGAAACGGGGAGGTGGATGAGATTCTGTCAGATGCATGGCAGCAGTACCAAAGAGAAAAATGGAATGCCCTCTTCCAGGAGACGAAGATTGCGCTGTCTGTGAGTGTTAGCTCAACTTCTTCAAATCTGTGTTGTGGGAGAGTGAGAGAGATTTCAGTACTGTTTATTTTGCTGAGTTTAGTCACCTGTTCAGCATATCTTAGCCTCTACTGTCACTGTGGTAGAAATGTTGAATTTTATTTTTTTTTAATTGGTAATTCATAACTTGTAGTTATTTTGGAGATAAACTCCCACAGTGGTTTTGGCATATTGGAAACATCAGCTTAGGAAAAATATATCCATATTTTAAGAAGAGATCTTTAAACCTCTTATTTTGTGCAGTGCTATTAAATACTCCGTTTAAGGTTAATTTGCTCCATTAGCTATGGATGAAAACTAGAGCAGGGGTTTACTAGCTAGTAAATTTTATCATAGTGAAGAACATTGGGTGTGAGAAGCCCCCGTCTCTGATGGAGAAACCCTGAGTCATTTACTTCATGATGCATCAGCAGAAATAATTTGGGTGTGGCTTTGATTTTCAGACGCTGCTGTAGCAAGACTATGAAAACTAACAATATCTTAATCTGAACTGTGATTGCAAAGGTTTATCTCAGTTTATTCACAAAATGCCTCACATATTAAAGTGCAATATCTGTCCTTGCAGGGTTGCAATAGACGTAAGTATTTGAGTGGATACCTATCAAAATTAAGGTCTTTTCTGAAGTTAGGGGATTCTCTACTATAACGGCCTTTGCATCACATATGCTGTATATGTTTAATAATCTTTTAAGGTTTGACTTGGGTTTGATTTGTATTTAAGCCTACGGCAAAAATAAATAATAGTGTTGCAAACACAATGTTTAGTTTTCAGTGTGTGTTGGTTTTTTTCTTTTTTTTTATTCAAGTCAGTGTTGTATAGCAAGTGGCATTAAACTAAGCACTGGGAAAGGGTTAAAGAACAAAACTAATTTAGTGGACTGTTCTTTAATCCTCCATGATATATGTCTTGGGTTGGGAATGAGACTCAACCACTTTCAACAATGGAAAAAAGGAGTTGTAATTAAACATATGTATGAGAACGAAATAATTTTTAGTAGTACAGATCTAAAACAAATACGGTCGGGAGTTATGAATGAGGAGGAAAGGATTTATTTCTTGATTCTGATAAGGCGAGCTATAATTTGTGGGACATCTGACACATGAGATTTATTTATAGTTTTTAAAGCTTTTTGAAGATGAAAAATGGTTTGTAAGCATTAAGTATAATACTTCTGTCTTATATTGAAACTAGCACTATATAGAATAGGGTATTTATATGGTATTGTAGTGCAATTCTGTAGTTACATACTTAATATTATTTTCTGATTCTTTTATAATATTGAACTTTTGTGTGAGTGTCCAAATACATAAAATTTACCTTTTAAGTTTTTAAAATTCCATTACTGGATCTTCTAGCCACTATGGGAGAAATTTGCTATAGACTGTTGGAGGCATCCTCGGTGAGTTATACAGACCACACAGCTTTACAAGTGACAGGCTTGTCAGTATCATTTAAAGTTGGGCAGTGAAATATAATTAATAAATAAATGGTGTGTGGTTTTGGCATCGGCTAAGGTGTGTATGCTATTAGTGACATTTCCAATAGAAGCGGAGAGTAATACTCACATTTTCTGAGGAAAATGTAAAGCTGAGTGAGCTGCACAAGAGACTTCACTCTTAATCGAAGAATTCAATGATCAGTGCATTAAGGCTCTTTATAATCTAATTTTACAAGGGCCTCAACCCACTTCTTATTCAGTGCTTTCTTTACCCACATTTTACATGCTACTGATGGATTCAGAAAGGGGAACAGGGGTGGTATTACTTACAGTGCAAGGGATTTTAGTTGCAGCATAGTTCTTGGTTGTTTAAGATAATAAAAAATAAAATTTTCCCACATGCGCTTAAATTCTGCTAATAATCTTTTAGAAAAGAATTGAAAAGAGGAAATGTGTGAGTGCAGTGAGAAGAATTGTCATAGCCTGACTAATTTCTGAGAAACTGAAAGTGAGGAATCCTTATCTCTTGAAGGAATATGTAATAAATTTAAGTTAAATTTTAATCCTTTCTAATTTGCTAACTCAATAATTATAAAACTGATTTCCAGTTTCAAGCAGTGATAAAAAATTGCAAACTTACCCATAATGAGACCCCGTGGAAGCCTTCAAATATTAATCAGAAGGAATTTATGTAAAACCTAGTAAGGTGTCTGTATTCTACCTTGATAACAAGAATCATAGATCATAGAATCAAAGAATCAAAGAATGGCATGGGTTGGAAGGGACCTTAAAGATTATCTAGTTTCAACTGCCCTGCCATGGACACCTTCCACTAGACCAGGCTGATCAAAGTTCCATCCAACATGGCCTTGAACACTTAGAGGGATGTGGCATCTACAGCTTCTCTGGGCAACGTGTTCCAACCACCCTCACAGTAAAGAATTTCTTCCTAATGCATGTCAATTTGTATTCTGCGTTTTGTCCTGAAGTTATGAAGCGAATGTAACAGTGTCTTAAATAAGAGAAGTACTCTAGCTGAATATGTTTTCTTTTCCATTTCAATTAAGTAATTCTGGTAAAGTGGCATAGAGAGAAACATACATTCTTCCCATCTAGTCCAGAAACAGCACATTTTTTACTTAGAGTTAGATGCACTTGAAAAGGTACGCTACCATGGAGGGAGGGTACTTGGAAAAAAAGGAACTGAGTTGTCACACTGAAAAAATTCCCTCCAGGAAATGAGTCATTAACCTATCCTAGTGTTTTGAACAATCACTGTCATAGTGGGTGAGGGGGATTGTCTGTACCTGTGAGTCGGTACAAATGTTTGAGTTTCAGGTAATGACTGAACACTGAATCTGTAGTGTGTAACTCAAGGAGAGTGTTAAGAAGTATGAGTTTGCATGCTTTAAATAGGTGAGAGTGATCAAAATAGCACTTTGGTGTTGGGGTTAAAAAGAAAGAAATCACTAGAGGTAACAAATTAATTTGGTTAGCTAGAATGAATGATTGCTTCCAAGTGTTATTGCATGGCAAGCAGCAATCTGAGTTATGGCCATGCTGGTGGTATATGGTCATAGTAGATAGGCCACCTTTGCAGCTTGCACCAGTTAATTTAAGAATTTGTAGTAGATGTTGTGTTGGTGGTTGTTTCTCCAGACCCCCGAAACGGCATTAATTACTCCAAAGGTTTCACTTTTTATTTACAGTATTTTTGTGATGATCTCTTTGATTGTATGTTATAATTCTTAAGAAGGTTTGTGTTCTTCCTATGCAGTTTGCTAGTGTTTGCATACTAGTGTGGGATGTTGATAAAATCTTTCAGAGGTCTAATCCTAACTCACTAATCCCTAACTAACTAGGCTGTTTAAGCCTCATTGCTGAGAGGTTTTCTTAAAAACAAAGTCTCTTTACATGTCCTGCTTAGAACTGGACTTAGCATAAATATTCTTTCCATCAAACCTATCCTAGATACTGCTTTACATGTGGCTGTGAATAGAAAAATAAGTTATGTAAATCTAGTTAACTGATGCAGATGACAATGGGAAATTTCAGATGTCTATATAGATAAATATCTATACATGTTAAAACCTACTCTCTGGTAATGAGAATTCCATACTTTCTCTAAGAAGTTTTTAAGGGCTTTTTGTGAATCAGTAGTTTTGCCAGCAGCTTAAAAAATTTGGTTTTGTTTTGGGGTTTTTGTCTCTTTTTAAATAACTGGGATACTCCTTTGCTGGAAGTGCTAGTACCATCCTTGAAGAGACCAGAAGCTTTTTTGAATTTTTTTTTTCCATTTCTGTAAACCAGTCTGTACATACCTAATCAGGTTACAATGAGGCTTCATCCACTGAAGTTTGAAAAGTGCTCTAGTTATAGTTTAGTTCAGTAGAAGTGGTTCAAAGTATAATCTATTCAATTTTTATAAACTTTAGGAAAATACTGTCATTAAGTGTTTCGGAGTCATACAGTAATATTTTACAGTATATTACCAAGTACATTATTTATTGAAAACATGTAAGTTATAGGCTAAAGAACCCTATCAGGTAACCTAGAGAAAATACTGCTGTGGGATAATTTGATTGGTTGCATGTTTATTTTTCATCACCTTGTTTTGTATGTTGACTGTCTTGCAGCCTCTTTCATTATGGTCAGGACAAAACCTAAGGGAGATATTTAAAGAAAAATTTTGGCTTCTGTGCTATTAACTGTGTGTTATTTTTTTTCCTGTTGCATAGCATCACAGGGTGGTTTGGGTTGGAAGGGACCTTAAATACCATCTAGTTCCAACCCCCTGCCACGTGCAGGGGCATCTCCCATTAGACCAGATTACTCAAAGCCTCATCCAACCTGGCCTTGAACATTTCCAGGAATGTGGCATTCACAGCTTCTCTGGGCAACCTGTTCCAGTGTCCCACCACCCTCACTGTAAAATCATTTTTCCTAATATCTAATATAAATCTACCCTCATTTAGTTTAAACCCATTAGCCCTTGCCCTGTCACTACAGGCCGTGGTAAAAGTCTGTCTCCCATCTTACTTATAAGCACTCTTTAGATATTGAAAGGCTGCAATAAGGTCTTCCTGGAGTGTTCTTATGGCCAGCTTGAACAACCCCAACTCTCTCAGACTTTCCTCATAGAAGAGGTGCTCCGGCCCACTGATCATTTTCATGGCCCTCCTCTGGACCCACTCAAACAGGTCCATGTTTTTCTTGCACTGTGTGTATCCCAGAGCCAAGCAAGTATTCCAGGTGGGGTTTCATGAGAGCAGATCAGAGAAGGAGAATCACCTCCCTTGACCCGAAACCCAGGGTATGATTTGCTTTCTGGGCTGTCAGTGCACGTTGCTGCCACATGTCCAAGTTTTCATCCACCACTATCCCAAAGTCCTTCTCTGCAAGGGATGCTCTCAATCCATCCATTGCTGGCTGTGTGGTTGCTGCATTCATAGTTGTGTTTTGACTGATTTTCAACCTTTTTTTCCCCTAATTTTTCTTTTTTTTTTTAACTCTGTTTCAGAATTCTCCACTCTACCATTATCTGCAGGATTTGGGACACACAGATTTTGAAGTATGTTCATCTGTGTCGCAGAAGGCAGAGCAATGTGCAGCAGTGGAAAGCCAAAAGGAGCGGACTCTGCATGCTGCCCAGAAAGTGAGCACTCTCCCGTTCCTAACTATTTATCTTCTTAAAAGAGAACAACTTGACTTCAGAAATAGGCAAAATCAGGGGATAAAGCCAAATCTCTTACAGTATTTAGAAGAAACAAACAACAACAAAAAGAAAACCCACAACTAAACCCAAACCAACAACAACAAAAAAAAAAAACCTAGCCAGTTGTCCTATCATGTCTATGAATGTGTTTGGAAGCACATGGTTTCCAGTATAGTTCAAGGTGTTTCTTTGCACATATGGAAATTAGGGAAGCAGGAGGCTTTGATAGTGGGTTTTTTTGAGTGTTGTAAATTATCTTTTTTACTGAATATTATCTTAGATTAGCATGACATTCTGGGAATGAAACCTGTAATTCTCTGGAACAGAATATTTATAGTTCCCACCCTTCTCAGGCATTCAGTTGCTAAATATCACTTACTCTCTGACAAAACAGATTTTAAAAAGGGTATTTCTGGGAAGTATAAATACAATAACCAATCTGAATGAGATAGTAGAACTGTGCTTAGGTTATGGCAATTTTCTAACAGGAACAGCTGACAAGGATCATCAGCTGATTAGCACACACAGACATCTTATTTCTCTATTGCTTTAAGTAAAGGCTTGTGAATTTTTAAAAACTTTTTGGTATTAAAATTATGTTTGAGAATTTAGCCATTTAACTACTGTGGTCTACACATTTTTTTTTCCTTATTACAAATAAATGGTACTGTTATTTACTGTTGTTGGTGTACAGGCAGTGTGACTCAAATGAGGAGCTGTGGTGTGGGTGAGGAAATTCCTCTTCTGAGGCAGCTCATGTAGGAATTTCTTAGTAAAAAGTATATTGGAAATTCAGTAGTCAGTCTGTCTTCTCCTTAGCATCTCGATGGAAAGAGCAGTTATTTTTTGCCTACCTCTTTCACTTCCACAGTGGAGAATTAAATTTTCTGCATAGTTCTCCAACTATGTGCTAAACCAGGAGAAAAAAAGAGGCCTCCTTGCAGACCTCTCTCCTGGCCACTGCAGGCTGAGGTGGGCAGCATTTCAAAGGTAAGAACCCAAACCAAGTATCCATGGGTTGATAGACTGTCTCTGAAGAATTACCATTTCTTTCTCCTCTCCCCACCATCTACACTACCTTCCATCTTTGTGCACCTTAAGTTATCAGATTCTTGCATGATGTGGGTTTGCATCTTCCACTGGAGCTCAGTTTTCCTGTTGTTCATTCCTGCGTTATACCTTTTCAGCCATGTTAAAATCAGAGGTTCACAACTGCTTTCCTCTTTTTTGTAACTTCTGCAGGTGGTCGGCTCCACAATGTTCTGTCCTCCCAATTAGCTGGCAATGTACTGGGGACAGCATCCTATTTTTCCCAAATATAGGTAATATGATACAAGTGTCCAGGTCTCCCTGCGAGTTTTTAAGGATAACTGATCATACGGCAAATCAGGAGACCTGATGCTTTTCTTAGGATCTTTTCTCAAGTAATGCCATCTTTACATAGTCGCTTCTCAGATGCTTCAAGGAATTAGCTGAGTCACAGTTAGTTAGGCTTTACTTCAACATTTTTTTTTTCCAGTTTTGAACATGTCCCACTTGTTCCTCCTTTGGTTTAGGTCAGAAGTATGTTTTTCTTGGATTTTGGATCTATTCTGCTCTGTGTAGGATCTCGAGTGGAGTAGGATGCAGAAGCATATGAATTGGTGTGGATAACATCAGTCAGGTTTTTTCTGATGTAGGGAAAGAATATGTGGGTTTTGAAATATTTGCAGTAGTATAATGTTTTTGCAAGGACTGACATGCACAGTCTTTGAAGTGGAAATTCAGAAGTTGCAGTGTGAAGCTTATTCATCTAGCTGTATTCAGGAAACTGTCGATGGGTAGCATTTTTGTATAGCGAAATTAATTTCAACCACTGTCTGTATAGACTGCATAAGCTTCCTCACACGCTCATTAGTCGATTTGAAAAGATGGGATAATAAAACATGAAAAATTTTGCTTTGGTCTCAGTCCTGTTGGAGTTTGTTTTCATGGATATGTAGTGATAGTTTGTGTTTACCTGGTGGGCAGGTGCACAGCACACTTCAGTCTCAATCCCCAGTTTCTGAGACTTGCAGTTCTATGGAAGTGTTCCATGTCTCCCTTCTCTCATGCTCCACTTTCTGATCAAGCTTGACCATGTAGATAAGATGCAGGGTGCATATTCATTGAACAGCCTAATATATACTGCATGCCCAGTATATGGATTAGACAGAAACTGTAAAATATAATCATACTATAAGAAGAATCCATAAGTGTAGTACTGTTCAGCTGTTTACTTGTAGAATTTACAGCTTTCCAAAGAGTTCAGCAATCACATAGAATAAAATTACAAAGGAGCTTCATACAGAACTCCAGTCTCATGTGCTGAGGATTTGTGAACCCAAGAAACAGATTAACTGAGGGGAAGAGAAGTGATTTTTGCAATGTCTCTGTGCTTCCTTGGCTGGTTTCTTTAATGTAAGATTATTTAAAATTCAGTGAATAAATTGGTTTCTCTTTACTGTTGATGTGGATAGCTATTGCATTTGTAATAATGATTGCTTCTATCAATGGTCACACAGCAAGGCTGTATTTAATTCAAGGATTAACTCATGATTTTTTACATCCTAATTTAAACTGCCTTTAAAAGTATTCATGGAAATACTAAATCCACTACCCTCACTTTTCAGAACTGTCAGCTGGCACCCACCATATCCCTTAAGAAACCACCTGAAAATATATTTTCCTTTTAAAGCTATTTGAAGTTCTGTGGTACACTTACATTGAAGATACCTATTCTGGCATAGTGCGGGAAGACTTTAATTAAACCACTGTTAACTGAAAATTAGGGTAACATATTTCATTGGGTGATTATCTGGTCATTACTATGAAGTGATGCATAGACTGTCACTTGTTGGCTGAATTATTTTGGATAGTTACTTTTGTGGGAGGCAGTAAAGCAGTATGGTTCTGTGTTCATGTACATCATTTCCACCAAATTTTACTCCAGTGCTGTGGGCTTAAGAACCTCAAAACATTAAGATATAATGCTTTAAAAGCCTCAAGTATTCTGTTTTTTTTTCCCCTCCTTTCCCCTCAAGGTTTTTACACTTAATTTTATTGTGTTGAGAGCAAGCCCTCCAGTATTGTGTCAGATGTGGAAGTAATTCATCATGGTTTGCCTTGCAGCTTGGAGGGACTGGGTATGTGAAAACAGGTTGTCCATTTCTTACAAATACTAGGATGACATTCACATGGTCTCATCTCTGTCTAGACAAGGATATGGAGTGGAACTAGGGAGAAACCTGTGTGTAATTTCTAGTGATAAAACATCATAGTTTCTTCCTGCTACTGTTCCAATCCCCGTTTGGGAACATTAACGCTTTTCTTTTGTAATTTGATGTCAGAAAGTCTGTTTTGGTAGTTTGATTTCTGTGTCCCATTTTAGTAAGGTGTCTCAAAAGGAGAGAATGAGGGAGAGGAAGCTGGCCACACATTTAAAGAACTGGACTGGATTTAGGAGGATCTGAGGCTTTGCAGCAACTTTTGTATGACATACAGGCAAATAATTTACATTCACATCAAATCATTTCCTCATTTTTACATAAGACCATCGTCACTTCCCTTCTGTCAGCCTCTGCTGGCACAGTCTACCAAAATTATGAAATGTCTGGGAAACAAGCAGTTTCTGAGTTCTGAGTATGTACCTACTCACAATCCTAGTATAAAATGATCTTAGTTGAGGCTTAGTGTAAGGCAAAGTTTAATCACAGGGAGTATCTAGATGATCCATGCTGAAGGATGCCTAGCAGGTGTGTATTGTTTTCTTTCTGAAAAGCAAGTTTACAAATGCCTGAAAACACTTTAGTAAAATAAAAATAGAAAAGCTGCAGTACTGCTTTGTCTTTGCATTGAGATTCATAGAATCATAGAATGGTTTGGGTTAGAATGGACCTTAAAGATCATCTAATTCCAAAACTCCTGCTATGTGCAAAGACAGATTCCATTAAATCAGGTTTACTCCTCTTGTATTCATTCAGTCAAGTAGGAAACCTGTGCAGATACAATCTGTGACATGGAGTAAGATTTTGGCAAGGCAGAGGTCTAGTTTGGGATTTTCAGGGACTGAAAAATCTGGGGGAAAAAAGCAGTTCCCAGTGACAGAACCAAACGTTGCTGCTGTGTTTTGCTGTCATGCCAAGCAGAGCGTATGGTTCAGGCTTAAGGAAAGGCAGAGGCATCAGTTGAATTTGAAGCATATCTCACATAGTTCTCTGTGGGGGTTTTTGTGCTTTTTTTTTTTTAAGTTGGAACATGGTCTTAATGAACATTGAGCTGGAAAGCTGTAAAGGTGCTTCAAGGTTGTGTTCTGAGGGCTGATGAAATACCAAGCTTCCATTTGAGGGACTAGAGAGATGTGATTTAATGCAGTAATTATCAGTGCAGTGTTACTGGTTGTACCTCTCTCTGGAGAGCATTACAGCTAAAGTTCTGGTCTCATGATCACTTGATGCTCAAAAGCACTGTTTGCAAGAGCTCCTAGACCCATTTTCTGGAATTAAGTTCTATTTGGGTAATTCTTCTTGATCTTTAAGGAGTGTATGTCTTGCTATTTACATTTTACCTTTCTCAGTCATTTTCCTAGACTGCTGTGCATATCTGAATGTTTAAACTGATCATATTGCCACACCTCATCCCATCTTAGATGTGATCACTAGAACAGAGCTAGTGCTGGAACAGGGCTGGTGCTGGAGGCAGCTACTGAGGATTGTGTTGGGGCTAGCCCTCAGTAGCTGTGCAGGTCACCTGATGTGGTAAGGCTGAGGAATTAGTCCTTTGTCTTTGTGTAGGGCTTCCACCCACTTAATGCTAGCTCTGGGTAGCTGAAAGGTATTTGATACATAGCATTATCTTCTTTCTGAAGTGCACAGAATTGAAAGGTGCCAACATGAATGCTGATATTTTAGATACCTGCTAGTTTACCACTTCAGATGCATCCTGTACAGAAGAGAAATAGTCCTTCAGAATTTTATTTTAGATTCAAATGAAATTAAGCATGTCCTATGGGTTTTTTTGTTTGTTTTGGTTTGGGTTTTTTGGTTGGTTGGTTGGTTGGTTTTTGGTTTGGGTTTTGGGTTTTGTGTGTTTTTTTTTAATGCTAGGAGTTATATATCTTTGTTATTCAGTTTACACACAGAGTTTGACTGAGTGGTGTTCTGAAGTTATAAAAAGAATACTCCAGAAGCATTGGCAACATGACCTAACTTGTGTGTTGGTGGAAGTTGTACTTGTCAGTAACACTCCTAATGGGAATGCAAGCTGTGAGACATGATTCCAAGGATCTGAATAATTTAATGTGTTACTGTACTCTACTGGGTCACAGCCCGAGATAGTGGGTTGTCTCGTTTTGTGTTCTCAAGCACTGACATGCCTGTTGAGTGTTTATGCAAACTCAGATTTTATTATTAAACTAAAACATGGAAAATAAACTAAAAGATTATTTATGTAGCACACTAGTACAGCGTGTTTGTTGTTGTTTTTTTTTCCAGTAATTCTACAGTCTAGTTTAGTTAGCTGGTAGCAGTTTAAAATTATGCTTGGTATAGGTTTAAATATTCATGATAAATACTCAAAGACTTATGAAGGGTAAGCATCTGAAAATGTTAGACAGCAAGAGGCATAATTTTAAACAGTAAATGGGTAAGTCTTTCTGTACTCTGCTTTCAAAGTACAATTTCAAACTACTTTTCAAACTACTTCTGAGTGAAGTATCTGTCTGCAACTCAAGTACAGAGCAGTATTTGTTTATTTAATCTTAATTTTCATCATACTGTAATGAGAACATTTTGTTTTATTTTTCACTAATTTTTTGAGAGTCTTGGAAGATAATCTAGTGTTGCAGTTTGTGACACTCTTCCAATGTATGGCAGTGCCCTTAAGCAACATCAACATACAATCACTTGGATTTATTCCCCAGTGTAAGAAGAGTGGATTGCTGGGATAGCTCCTCCCCTAATAAGCCATGATGATGTCTGTGTATTGGGAAGAGCCATCATTATGAAATTCGTATTATTGGTTTGTCTCTCCACTGACCTAAAAACACTTCCTTTTGGTGTAGGTCTGCTATTCTAACTCTGCAGAAAGATGAGACAGACATAAATAAAAATTTGAATTACATTACCAAAATGGGCATGAAGTAAGTTGTTTCAAAAATTTTTGAACCCTAAGGGATTTAGGGTGGCAATTTCTGATGTTACTCAAAGCTGTTCTGCCCTGGCTCGCTGCATCAAACTTGTGTCATGTTGCCTTTCAGAGGGTCCCCAGTCTGATCGCAGGGCTAACCACATATCTCCAAGCTCTTCTATTTTCCACCTGGAAAACAGTTGTGAAAAAAAAAAAAAAAAAAAACAAACAAAACAAACAAAAACAAGAGGGAGAAATGGAAGAAGCAGATTTAATGCAGGCATTCTTTGTATCTTAAGCTATTATAAGGTATTTGTTTGGGTTTGGTTTTAGTTTTTGAAATAGTATGTCACAAAATATGTTTTCTACAAGTAATTTTTTTTTTTTTTGCACACATTTCATTTGATTGTATTACGTGTCAACAGTCTGAAGATTAAGAGGTAGGGCCTCAGAATACATTAAATATGTGTAAGTAAATATTTTGAAAAATACTTCCTGTCAGCTCAGTCTGAGGAAAGTAGATATACAGTGTGTGTCAAAAACTCCATATTTTTTTTATATTGAATGGCTGCAGAGTAAAGCAAAATCACTCATCTGTTTAATTATAATCTTTCATGCATCATATTTTAGGAAGATACATGAGTAAAGTGTGTTATGACCAAGAGGGAGTCTCTCTAATTAGTGGTGTTTGAAGTTATGCTTACAGCTCAGATCAAAGTGTCGATTTAGGTTGCACGGGAAGCAGTATGGAGACAAAGTACTTGATAGTGCACACTGGTTGGCACAGGGACTTTCTGGGACAGTTCCTCTTCTTACAGTCACTCTTCCCTGTCTCTGTTCACAGCTTCTCCAGAGCCTTGTTGTCAAGCTGCAGTGGTCTGCCAAGGGGATGTTTTTCCTCTCCTGGTCTTTTACTTTTCTTCAGTCCCTGTCAGCCATTGAGCTTCACTGCTGCTTCTGTCCTCAAGGAAAGAGAAAGTCTCATATTGATGCAGTAGCTGTATGCTTGAGATCAAACTAATTCTAGCTGTAGTTATTTTTAACAGTACAACATAAAAATCCATCATGCTCCAAATAGGTGGGGTTACTGGAAGCTTTATTTCACGTTCTTGTGTACAGGCAAACTAACGGGAAGCAGATGTTCCCTCAGCATACTCTGAAGTTAGGCCAGACACAGTAAGCAAAACTTCCTTACAGGTGCTTGGGTCTGAGTTAATAAGAAAAGCATATGCAGAAATAAAAAAATTGTCTGTTACTTATTTGGTTTTACTTTGTTGTTTTTTTGTGGCTTTTTTTTTTTTAATTGGAATAATTTCTGTCCCCTTCAGCAAGGCATCCTGTCAAAACTAGTTGAGTTCTTTAGAAGTTGGTTTCCTTTTCCACAATATAAGAAAAATGATGACATACTTCACCGACTGGTAAGTTATGACTTTTTTTTTTTCCATTTCCTTTTCTTCCACAAGTCTTCCTCTCCTCTGTACCTTGTCTACTGAGCACCATCTTTGGTCTGCAGTTTTGGTTTTGGCTCTTAAGAGTTTTGCTTATTCTTCAGATAATATTGATTCTGGTTTTCAGAGTTACTGTGCCAGGCAAATCAGGCACACAAGAACAGGAACAATATCAGTAGCTAGGTTGAAGATGTTCAAAATGTGGAAGAGGAATTAAAGTAAAACGTGTGTAAAATTGAAGAAATTCTTGAAACCTGAAAGGAGTTAACCTACAGTGTAGCTACCTCCTTCAGTGGAAGGCAATGTGGACATGCCTATTGAGGAAGTCCATATGTTGTAGCCTAGCATCTTGCAGACACAGCTTAAGGTGGAAGGCTCCAGAGCTTCACCTGAGTATTGCTTCACCTTCTATTTCAGCTCAGCACCGCTGCCTTACACAGTGCTTATACATTTGGGAAAAGTGAAGCAAGCTAAGACACCTCCATTATAATGCTTCAGAGTGGTGTTAGGCGTTAAGACCTGACAACATCTGTGGAAGCATCTGGCTGTAGGGAGAAGCAAGAACAATTCTCCATACTAGCTACCTGCTCACATCTCAGCATCTCAGAAGCAGGTTGGATGACTGTGTGCCTCACCAGAAGTCATATTCGCCTACTCTTGGAGCCTGTAGGAACTTTTAGGACCCTAGTCAGCCTGGGGGGGGGCAACCTGAGGGATGAGAATTCTACCCCAGATGGTAAAAATAGTTTTCTGCTGCCTTTACACCTGTTCTCTGAGGCACCACTTTCTAGCCAGTGCAGTCTCTAGCCTGGGCTTGTCTGCGATCTGCTTTAACTTGCACCTCAGCTGCTTCAGGTTCCTATTCTGACTTGCAAATGTCACATTAGTCAGACTGTTTCAGTATCTAAAAGTTAGAATTTTTAATTTTTTTTCTACTGTGATGTAGGGATAATGTCTACAAATGTAGCTTTCAAAAAAATACCAAGCAACATAAGAAGTTAGGGGTTCCATTTCTCAAGAGAGTACTGACAAGTCCAGTTGCTCTCTCTTCTCCTTTATCTCAAAAGGACAAAATTTCCTCTGTAACCTCTCATTAGTTATCTTCTGTTGTCTTTTTTCTTCCTCCCTCTTCCCCTATGAATCAAAGTTATTATCTTAACAGGTTTTTTTAGCTTTACTTTCTTGAGATGGACACTCAAGCAAAGAATATGGAAAAGTTTCTTCTGCTGCCTGCTACTGTAGGGTACTGAAATGACAGAGGATGTGTTGGAGGAGGGCAGAGTTTCCTCTTGCACACAGTCGTGAAACAAATGTTTTCTATTAAAGGTAGAATGCATGTTTTCTCAAGTGACATCGGCATATGGAATTAAACTTTTGCCTAGCTATCTTACGCTTTCATAAAGAATCTCATTCTGTCGGTGACAGCTAAACAGATTTTTTTATTGTATATGTCATACTTCTATTAGAGGGTTTTCAGGAATATTCTCTTTTCCCTCCTAAAATCTAGCTAGATGCAAAGGTGCACATGTTCATTGTTTGCTGGGTTTTGGTATGACAATCTTAACTTGAAGTGTTTTTTAATTGAAGTTTGATGCAGTGTTCAACTTAAAATTTCAAGAAGGTTCCCTGGTGGATATATTTGTCTTCAAGAGCTGTGTATTTGTCTTGAAGAGCTATAGCTGTAGAGGAAAAACTACCAAATGCTTATCATGTCATCAAATCCATAAGTTTGTAACTCCCCAAAGTTTGCCTGGAATTTATCATGTGTGAGGTCTTCCAAGTCCCATGCTGTTTGATGTTTGGATTGCGTTTCCTTGGGAAAGGCACAGAATCCTGCAGGAGAGGACTTCACTGCCTTGGCTCGAGGCATTGACCCTACTGTTATTAAGTGTCCACAGGAGACTTTTTGTTGACTAATTTGTAATATCTCTCTCTTTCTAATTGTCATTTATTAATGATGTAAATTCTGCCATCACACACACAAAATAATTAAAAATAGTGTTTACTAGTTTATTAAATTCTTACGCAAATATATTGGCATAATCTGTGGTATGTTTCCAGGTGCTGTTACTATCTAGGTCAGATCACAGAGTCAGTGTGATGCGTCCTGCAAGTCTAAACTGTTCGGTAGTATGTCAATTTTTAAAACTAATAAAGTTTCATAAAAATGAAGCAGCTACCTGTGATATACCCAAAACATTCCTGTAGTCTTGGCGAACAGATTGTTTTCAGGAAACTATAGAGAGCATCTGGATGTTTTCCTTGTTCTGCTAACTTAATTTTAAGAATTTGAATATTCTTTACTAATATCAGGGTTTTTTCTTTTGCCCACTTGCGGTAAGGATGTTGGATTTCGATTTGACACACTCCGTACCATCCTGCAACAGGAAGTTCTACTGCAGGAGGATGTGGAACTGATTGAGTTCCTTGACCCCAGTATCCTGTCTGCAGGGCAGTGTAAGCAACAGGAAAACAGACAGCTTCCAACACTACGCTCCCTAGCAACTCCTAATATTTGGTATTGTACAGAGAATTTCTACTACTATATTAACTGAAAAACAAGCAAAAAATATATTGTGTGTTCTTTATATAAAATGCAGCAATAAAGTAACCAGTTCTTTCTCTCAGGTTTTGGAGTCTTTGGTCCAGTAGGCCGCAAATTTTTGTATATTTTTTTTTTTCCTTGGGTGTTTTATTGAAAGAGAGAGTTTTAATGTGAGATAGCTATATGAACATGAATGGATACTTCCAAACCCTACTATGTGCTACAAGGAGGAACTAACATGTTTCATTAATTCATGACTTTCTGAATCTATACAGCGGTGATTTTGATAAATGAGACACGTTTGTGAAGACTGAATCGAGAAGTGGGTGGTTTTTGCTGTGGTTTTCATAAAATATGTTGAGGGGGGTGTGTGCACTAATTTTTGAGTGTATAATATCAGAACAGACTAAGATGCATTTAAATCAGTAGAGGCTGGTGAAATTCACCCTAGACCACTGAAGGAGCTAACTGCAGCAGTGTCTGAGCAGAGATTACTTTTATGTCTGTTTTCCTATGCCTTCTGTTAAACTTCAGCATCTGATTTAGTATGCTACACTTGGAGAGGCATAGGTAATTTAGAGACAGTCCAGAGCAGGACAATAATATTAATGAATTTAGAAAGAAAATTCTTTCAGAAACTTTATGGAGTGTGCTAGGATTGTTTGGCCAAAATGAAGAAAATCAAGGTGAAATGGAACAGTGTTAGGATATGTGGAGGGTAGTTAACAAGAAGGTGGTGCTCAGTCATCATTTATCCTGTTCAGAAAAGAGAAGGATATGAGGAAAAATAGTCATAGAATCATAGAATGGTTTAAGTTGGGAGGGACCTTAGAGATCATTTAGTTCTAAACCCCTTGCCATGGGCGTGGACACCTCCCACTGGACCAGGTTGCTCACTCGGAGCCTCATGCAGCCTGGTCTTAAATATTTCCAGGGATGAGGCATCCACAACTTCTCTGGGCAACCTGTTCCAGTGTACCAAGGAAGTGATGGACTATGTGTCTTTCCTTTTTAAAGTTAATTATATATCTTATGTATTTTAACCCTGGGCCTTTACTGAAACCTATCAGTAGCCCTGAAGAATACACACTTGTAGAGCGTGTTAATTTATGATCATAAAACTGTCCAAAAAATAGAAACCAAGAGATCGTGTCGTATTTTAGAAATGGGAAACATTCTTTGTGAAAACATCAAAAAATAAACCCGGGATATGCAGCTTTAAGAGGTGAAGAAAGTTAATATTTTTCTTTCAAAAAGAAAAAGTAAAAATTATTATGCACCTTGAAGCCCATATCCCATCCATCTCTATAAACTGTCATAATTTTGCAGAACTGCATCTGTAATACTATATATGGAACACAGTGTATTTTCTAGCAGTTACTTATTTTTGTTTAATTTTTCTAGATGAAAATAACAGCTTTACAAAGTTTTTAGAATGTCCTTGAGACACAGCTGACCTGTGATACTATTAGCACTGTTCTTTAAGGCTTTTCAAAACCTGCCAAATTATTTTAAATTATCGTTGAAGCCATCTTTATAAAAATGTGTTAAAATCTAGTGGTATGTTGGTGTCCAAGTTAAATGAGTCAGACTCTAGAAAACATAAAGCTGGCATTAATTGACGGTTTTGTTACCAAAAGAAACATGCCCTTCTCTACTGCACTCTTGAACCTGGAAGAACAGATATTCCAATTCCTACTCACCCTGGCTTATAATGCTGAGTAGTCAGGTCTTTTTCTATTTTCTTTTCTCTCTCTCTTTTTTTTCTTCTTTTTTTTTTTTTAATTACTGTTTAAATAAAGTCATATGTGTAAGAGAAACTGACCTTTCAAAGTGGTATTATTCTTCTACTTGTGCCAAAAAAAAGCCAGAGTACATGGACCGAGTAGTATCATGTGCATATATGTCCAAATCTGCCATTAGGAGTAGTTTTCGGTGTTCACAGCTCCCATCAGGACCTACATAAAAGCCTTGTAATTAGATGTCATAATCTCAAATGTAACAGAAAGCTGCATGATTTTTCCACTTGTTTGACCTCAGGAATTTGTGGTTGATGATACTTTCTCTCTTTTTAGGGATGTCTCGCTATTCCTTGCCTTTGTAAGTGCAGTGCTTATGCTTCCTTCATGGTGGAAGGAATCATCGTGGCCGCTGTGGGGACTAGTTTTGCTTGTCTATGCAGTCTTTCGACTGTGGGGCACATGGAGGACAGCCAAGCTGCAAATGTCTCTGCGAAAATACTGTATCCAGCTGGAAGAAACAGTGGCAAATAGCCGAGCTTTTACTAATCTTGTGAGGAAAGCTCTACGACTCATTCAAGAGACCGAAGTAATTTCCAGAGGATTTACCCTGTGAGTCTAGATTTCACTTTATTTAATACAGAGACAGATGTCTTCTAAAATTGTCTTGTTACACTGTCTCCCATAACAAGTGGAATACTTAAGGCTTTTCATTTACATAACACAGTATCATTAACATTCATAAAAACTCAGTGTTAAAACCCTGCATCATGAAGGAGAATTAAGTCTCATAAAACTCATATGCCTTTCAAATCTCCTGCTCTGTTAGCAATGAAATACATTAAGAAATGGATTTTGAACCAATTTAGTTAACTATTTTGTGGAGTCATTTAGAGGGACTTTTTTTTGAGGGTTTTTTTTATCTTATATTACCGAATCTATGTAAATAAACAGACCAGGAAGTAATCATCAATTTAGAAATAAATATTAGAATATTTTAGAAAACAAGACAACATGAAAACTATTTATTTTAATTTAACAGCAGTCTGAAGAGAGAATGAGAACACAGCAGTCAGCAAAGACCATCAACGACCATTTCCCACCTCAAATAAAGTTTACATTACTCTTTTTTTTCCTACATATAAGTGTTGAGATGTTTAGATTCTCAAACTATTTCCTGATGAATTTGCCTCTCATCCACTTAAGGGATATGAAAGAGTTCCTGGTTATTTAGGTCTTGTAGCTATTTGGTAATTTTTGCTTATGTGCTACATGAAAGGTAATCAGAACTTTTCCAGTGTATGCAATGATCCAAAAGCCAACAAGCCCACTGCAGTGCACTCTCATTGCTATATATGCTTTTCCTTTGTAAAATCCTGTAGTTACATATGTACCTGTGCCAGGTAGACTTAATGTTAAAGGAGGTGGGAAATTCCAGGAACTAAAATCCAGTGGACTTCTTTTTCAAAACAATAAAAACTTCCCTTGTGTGCACCAAGAATTTTTTTGTTCATGCCAGAGCAACTCAGGCACATGTTTTTACATGCAAGCTTGAAACTGTAGGCTTTACATTTTGAAGCAATTTTCTAGCTTGAGACACCTTCAGTATGCTTCACTGGAGAAATGTGTCATTCTCCTTTCGGAATGCATAAGCATGTCTTCAGTCTGCCTAGCTATGTGTTTTGGTTTGGTTTGGTTTTCTGCTGAAGAAGCATACAGTTAAGCAAAAGGCAGTCTTATCTTTGCAAATGGGTTCTTAAAAGAAATTATTGTTAGGGCTTGTCCAAATTACAGATGAGAAAAACATTTGGATTTTTTCCTAAGTTTAAGCAAATGAACTTGTGGTCAATGTCTAAATTGCTGGTGTCTTGTTCTTTTAGTACATATCTTAGATAACAGATTAACAAAAAACAGACTGGTCTTTAAGCTGATGCTTGATCTATTAGCTTCTTTACTTAAAAGTTTGGCAAGATTTTCAAAAGACTTTGGAGTATAGATGGAGTGGGAGAAGTCTGACTGTGCCAGCATCTTCCTTGGAACAATTGTCCAGTAGGAAGAAGTCATTGCTGTACAGGTTTTGCTTTGGTTTATCCTGGAAGAATTTCTAACTCCAGAGTGTCCTTTCTTGCATCCACATGTGCAAGAGATGTTGCTACACAGGGCAACGTGAAATTCTTTGCTTGAGATGGAGCTTCATATATGACCCAAAACACTAGCTACTCCTTTTTTTCCCCCAGAATTTTGCTACAATAAACCTCAGCAGAACAAAGTTTAGGGTGTTCTCCTACATTAAACTTGTCAAAGTCTTAATCCTTGTTCAGAAGCAGTCACATGGCAATAGAAATACTTGCATCTGAAAAGTAGATGAGTATCTTCTTGTGTCATTTTGCATCCTTGAAGGAATGGGATTTCAACCAGGTAGCACAGCATCCTGTGCAATGATAGATATGCTGCTGACTTAATATAGAATCATAGAATCATTATGGTTGGAAAGGACCTCCAGGATCATCGAGTGCAACTTTCATCCTAACATCTCTCCACTAGACCATAGCCTCAAGTGCTACGTCCACTCATTTTTTAAATGCCTCCAGGGATGGTGACTCCACCACCTCCCTGGGCAGCCTGTTCCAGTGCCTAACCATTCTCTCAGTGAAGAATTTCTTCCTACTATCCAATCTAAACCTCCCGTGACACAACTTGAGCCTATTTCCTCTTGTTTTATCATTAGTAATTTGGGAGAAGAGACCAATACCAGCCTCGCTACAACCTCCTTTTAGGTAGTTGTAGAGGGCAATAAGGCCTCCTACCAGTTTCCTCTTCTCTAGACTAAACAACCCCAGTTCCCTCAGCCTCAGAGTGCAATAATGGGTTTATATTGATGTGTCTATACAAGTTTGTTAAAAGTTGAAAGCCTGCTTAAAATTTGGTTTATGAGATTAATGGAGAAATAAATCACTATTTTTTACAAGTGAAATGGGTTTGGAGCAGTAGGAAAAAGAAAAATCACCCTTAACCTGTTTTCTTCATGCTATTTATGGCTGATAGGCAAAACTGATAATATTTGGTAAGTCAAATCAAAATATGTAGAAGATAAATGGAACATTAGGAAGTTAAGGATATGGCAAATCTGGCATATATAGGCATTTATAGCAAGTTATACTAATTTATAATTACTGGGAAAAAAAAGCATTACTTTATAAAAACCACTAAAACAAGGCTTCCCAGAAGGAAAGCAAATTGATTTGCTGAATACCAGCAGTACACGCTGTGTATTTGTTCTGTGTAGGAGCTGGAAATGCTTGTATTGCTGGAGCAAAACATAGATCTCTTTTTTTACAGTAGAAGAATTTTGATCTTTTTCTTTGAGCCTTCTTCTTAAAATTCACCCAGTCTACAAACTGATGTGACAGTTTACCCATAAACACTTCCAGTTGTTACCTTCAAAAGCTAGGGAAATGTTGGAGATTGGCATGTACTACATTATATGCTGGGTTCCCTAGTGAGGCGTATGGCAAGAGTAGCATTTTAAATTTTTGCTTAGAAATTGAAATTAGCAGTTTGGTTTTACTTTATTCAGCTTTCAAAGTACTTTATGAGGTGTTATAGAAAGCATGTTAATATCACTCACATAATTTAATATGATATGTGGATACTTTAATATGGTATTTTAGCTAGTGTATTCAATACACTGCAGCATGGGGCATGAATCTTCCCATTAATCACCTTTGACATACTGATACGGGTCCAGCCGTACTCGCTGGGTGGGCTGCATTACTTTTCCTATTCGACAGTGAAGGCCGTCAGATATTTCCCCTCCCAGTCAGTGTGCAGCATGGTCCCACTAAGCACGATGCAGTAGGATGGACATTTTTCCAGCAGGGACAGGTCTGCTGGCTCAGTCAGCTCTTCAGTCTTGTGGGCTAGAGAAGGAGTTACCAATGCAGCAACTCAGTTCAAGTCTTGCCAGGTGCCCTATATGCTTTTCCCTCTTAAGTGACTGTGGACATGAAATCACCTCATTATTCCCTGGGAAAGGTGAGAGCAGTCCCCAAACAATTTGGCACAGTTCTCCATCCTGTTGTCCACAAAACGTCCATTCCTGAGTTGATTCTGGTAAAAATGGTCTAGCAAGTAGAGTGCACTTAGGCTATTTTCAGTGTCTCAGTCATAGGTTTGGCATCAGACTGTGTAAGAATCGATGTAACTGGATATTAATATTATTTTTTTTTTCCTTTTCTGCAGCTTAATATTCTGTAGACATGTTTAACATTCACCCAGTTTACAATTCAATTTATTTCCAGATGACGCAATTTCTTCGAGTTCTAAAGCCATCCTGAAGTATATTCTAATAGGAAAATGACAGTTTCTTTTAAATGGTATATTCACCTTAACATGTGGACACCAAAATATTTCAAATTTGCTTGTACAGTTGCATACATTTCATGTATTTACCTGTCAGACTCCCACAAAGACAGCTGTCATTCATTGCATGATGATAAAATACATGTCACCACTCAAATAATATTTCTGTTGACCTACAAAAGATTCTGCATGGAGAAGGCTGAAAGAATAGCGTGTTTTGCATGAGAAACAATATGTAGCAGCACATTTTATTATGGAAAAATTATTTAAAGAACAACTTTGCATATAAAGAGGTATATCTTAAATATCTGTGTGTTAAAATTTCCAGAGCTTACAGTGGGCTGCTGATAGTTTTGTATCAGAGATATTATGTCCTGTCTACCCTTAGTGTACCATTTTGGAAAACTTTGGAGGAAACAAATGTCCTCAGGAGTTTTTCCGTGGCTCAGATGAGAACAGAATCAGGCTGTCTTCTGAGGAATCCTGGCTGCTTATCTGATATTTTGATTAAATACTTCATTGAAATGATGGATTTTTTTCTTATTATTTTATTTTTTCTTGCTTTCATAGTTACTGAGTGGTTTGAAAAAAACTGATGTACTGTCTTTTAAAAATACTTTAGGACATCTGTACAGTTGTATCACATTTTACTTTTCAAGTTTGCTTGACAGGGTCAGTGCCGCTTGCCCATTTAATAAAGCTGGACAGCATCCTAGTCAGCATCTTATTGGTCTCCGGAAAGCTGTTTATCGATCTGTCAGAGCCAACTTTCGAGCTTCAAGACTGGCTACTCTATACATGCTGAAAAAATATCCTTTCTGTAAAAGCCCACGAGTTCAGATAATCCGTGTTACCTACCTGTAATTGAGCAAATGCCTAGAGCTAGTATATCTAGAATGATATAATATCTAATTACAGATCTAAACAAGATGAAGAAAAGGTGGCATAGTAAATTGGGGCTTATGCTTGGTTTGGAAAAGTCTTAAAATTTTTGTGATTTTGTGTACTGTGCAGTGTGAGATAAGATTCTGTGAGCTGAAAGCATTACCCCAGTTACTCACACCCATGCCTTTGGTGTAAGTTCTGATAATGCGTTTCAGAGTCCTTCGGGATTTTCTAAATTTTATGATTCCCCTTCGCTATTTTTTTCCCTTCCACCAAAATACCCTCTTCTCTGAACAATATGGCCTTTCACATGACATCCCCATGTTCAAAGGTAAGTTGATTTCCTGTTTCAGACAAACTGGGTGAAACTCTGATTACATTTATCAGCCAAAGGGCACATTTAAGAGTGAGGAGTTTCTACTCTGAATCAAAGCAGAACACTTTGTTCAGATTCCACTCTGTGAAGTGTCACCTGTATTTCTTCAGTGAATTGTATACTTTCTTTAATGGCATTAGCATTTCAAGGGGTTTTTCCTGTGTTTATTGTACTTACTAAGTACTATATAGAAAATAACAGTGTCTTCACCCTGATTATAGCAAGAAATAAAACATGTTCCTGACCCGAAAAGACACATGCAAGGAAACAAAAGCTGGTGGTAATGTGACTGTTGAAAATCCGACATAACAAATACCTTGTTTTGTCTTCCTGGAACATAATATTTGACAAATATATCTTGCCTGGCAAATGGATGGATATATTGTGAGTGTACACTCACAAAGGCACACACAAAGCTACAAGTGTGTGCATTCACTTTGAAGGAAATTAGTAATTATTAGAAAATTAACAACTTGTATAGGGATAGGAATAGTCATTCTGGGCTCAAGACTTCACTCTTAGCTGTGAGAAATAAGGTGTGATTGCCCTGTAAAGAAAGAAAAAAAGTACTCTGACTGCTTCAGATAGGTTGATCAGAGCAACTGATGCCTAGCTTGGAGATAATCAAGAATCACTTCTAAAAACAGGAAGAGAGATCTGAAAATAGGCTCAGTTAAAGTGGCCCTCCCAAACAGCCTCCAGCGTGAAGAAAATCAGTCCAGCAGTGGTTGTGACAGGTTTGTAGATTGTTTCTGTGGCTGGGGAAGTTACAGGTTCAAGTAAAATCGGTGTGTGTTAGACTGTCCACTGGTTTTGTAGCAACAAAACTTAAGGAATGGCTTTTAAATTAAGGATGGGAAAGAAGAAAGTTTTGTTTACTTTGGATAATTTGACATCTATATCTATCTTTGAAAAATTTGTAAGACAGAAGTTCCATTATACCAGACTATCATGCAGATACCACAGTACTAAGGGCCAGCAGAAATAAATTTATTGACACATGTATATAGATAGGTTCTTGACAAATGGAAAGAGAAGCATTGTATTTGTGCAGAACGTAATGGCAAAAACAGTGGTAGCATTGAGCTGGGATGCAGGATGGGACAGTTCTGCAGTGCATGAAAACTGAAAGTAAGGCATTTAAATGTGAGGAAGGTGAGTACAGGATTCCTCCTCCCCAACAGGGTAATTAAGAGCAGCTTTATGGTAGTTCCAAGTTGCCTTAGTTTGAATTTTTCCCTTCATCTTGTGAATGCCTGAAAATGTTACCCATTATTACATGGATATTGATGGCAAGGAGCATCTTTCAAATAGATTCCAGTGCCTTATGCGATTAAGTGGTACTCTTATGCTGGAGGGGCCAAAGATTCCTTCATGTCAAAAGCATTCACAGCTGCCACTTGTGACAACTTTAATGCCCTTGTCCATAATCAAGCTGCTACTACAAATCTGGCCTACAGCAAGGAGAAAGAGGAACTAGAGAGATTAAAGAAAGGAGTTAGGTGATAAATTGAAGGAAAGGAATGTTGATAAATTTAGGAAAGGAACTTCCATCCAAAGTCTGGAAATGAGATTCCAATTCCTCCTTTTAGAGTTCTTTTGAGTAAGTTCTGCTTTGCACAAAACCAGAAGATATTCTCAACTTTTAACACCTCTAGGTTGAGAATAAATTAATGAATGTTATGGAAATTTGCTTTTTCTTAGCATGTGAGAGACATGAGTCCAGTAGCACAATTAATTAGTGATTTACACTGGGAACAGCACAACAAAAAGATATTAGAAAAAGATTCCAAATATTTAAAATTTGGATTAATATTACAAAGGTACTAAAAAAAAAAAGCCCAGCCTATTTTCCTTGGCTAGTCATAATACTGTTTAAATAAATAAGTTTTGTTTTACTACATACTGCTTTGCATCTTTGTTGCAGAGGAGATGTATCTCTGTATTTAGGCAAGTTAAAAACTCAATGATTTGTGTTTGGAACAATTTTCAATAGGAATTTAATACACAAAAACACCTCCTAGTCTCAAGGGCAACAGAAATCGATTCTTCCCAGCTAATACACTAAAGATCAAATCTTAGTTCCATTTTAAATTATAGCCAATCATTCTTTAGGGCAATTTTTCTCTTTAAAGAACAAGGAAGTAGTAATTTCTGAGGAGTGTGAGCAAATATGTAGGACAAGCACTGCTTTGAACCATGGAATGCACATTTCATGGAAACTTTTCTGTGCATGTATAACTGGAAAATAAGATTGATGGTATTCAGTTGATACATGAAGATAAATTCTACTGTGAATCTTCATACTTACATTGTGCTTGATTATAATAATTGCTACCTTCTGGGGAAAGAAAGAGTTAAGTGGCCTCCTGGCTGCTGTTAGGGGTCAAGTGGTTCCATCTGGGAGGATGTGTGAGTCAATCCTTCTCTAGAGCTGAGGGAGGGAGGGTAGGCAAAGGGATACCTCTGGAAGGAGAAGCAGTAAAGGGAGAGCCTGGAGGATGTGGGGAAACTGATCAAAAGGGCAAAAGACTGACTGAGAAGACAGCAAGAAAAGGTCCTCTCCTGGTGTACCATAGAGTCTACCCAGAGGTTGCTGAGAATGGGGAAAGCTCAAAAAGTTGTAGTAAGTAAGATTAAAGGGATGTGAACCTGTGTTGTGAGGGGATTGTGGGCATATTTTCATCTCTCCGAATTCTCAAGACGGTGGCTTTGTTCTAAATGCACATTGAGCAGGATGGCCAGGACAAGAGTCCTGTCCCATGTAATGGTCAGCTCAGTGCCCCATCCTGCTCTTGGGGGAACATGCAGAGTTTTGTGCTCCACTGAGCCATTGCATGGCTGAAACTTGATATGTTATCATTACTCGCTTCAATAAAACCCAGAAGTTTAGCAATATTTGCTCGTGTCTAGTGTGCCCCCATTTAGCTAGATGCAGCTGCGTTCAGTGAAGACAATTAACTAATAATGTCCTAATTAAAATCTGTTCCCATGTAAAATAGAAAAAATATACAATTAAACTTTAGCCTTATGCCAGGTGTTTGTATCAACCTTGGTGGACCAGTAATTTAATGAGATGGGCATTCATACTGCTTACATTTTATGTGAATGGACAGTTGGATACTTGGAGAGATAATTCAGCATTTTCTCATGCCATTTTCATTCTGATTTGTTCTGATCAGCAGGAATGCATTGCTCAAAGTCATAGAAGAAAAAGTCAGAAGGGAGAAAAGTACTATGTTTCATCCTTGACTAGCCAGTTCATCACAAGCTTAGCTCATCTCTTCCCACTTGGTGGGCAGGTGAGAGTTTTATAGAAGAGCAGCTTGGATTTCTCTGGGATATTGTGAGGCCCTCCTCTTAGATCTTTAAATGGGAATGTGCTTTTGAAGAGTATAGCATGAGTACTAAATTGTCATCTCCAGGGTTACATTAGTGTTCTTGCTTTTCTTTAGGTAAATAAGATCAGCCTCCTGACAGAGGTTAGATGATCACTGTACAGATACTTTATTCTGGATTTAACAGTTTATTATTAAGTAGCTTTGCTTTCTCCTCTTCCAAGTTAATAAGGTATGTGAGTTAAACAGACAAATGAAATATTTTCACAAAGACATATTAAAATTTAACTAACCTGAGGTTAGGTACTGTATTTTGGCTTTAATGGCAAACATTAGCACACAAAGCAATGCACACAAAGGAAGTGAGTTTGTACAGATGTTTGTGTGCACGTGTTTAAACTTTCTAAGTGTTTAGTCCTTAGGAAGCTAATGGGTGCATGGGATCAGTTCTCTGTGTTCATCTGTCCCATAGAAATGGGAGTGGGAGGGCTACAGTAGAGGAGGGCAAGGCAGGAGGTCTGACAGTCTACTGAGAATCCCTTGATGAGAGATAATATCATTATGGCTTCTTTTGTCGAACCACACATTTGAGAGGTTCCCTAGAAAGTTGGTTGTTTTTTTTTAGCATGACTTAGAAATTCACATGTATCTAAATTGCTTTTTATGGTGTTCTTGATATTGGATATGTATTCTTGTGGGGAAAAAAAATTAACAAGGTCTATAATTAGTCTCCGAGATAACTGGTCCCACAGGGCTTTGACCTGATCTTTCCATCTGTGGTGGAGTTACCATCCTCATCCCATGTGCTCCATCTGCTGGTCATGCTGTCAGGTTAATTTAGAATAGACACCGTATATGTGAGGCTGCTGTTGGTTGCAACAATAATATTATTACAATAACATCATTAATTTGCATTGCAGGTTTTTGTCTGAACACTTACTATGCTGCTTTCTTCCGGGTCTTCAGGGAGTAATTAGGGAGAAATGCGTCTGTTTAGAGCCTGCACACTCAGCATTGCAGTTTCCTGGGACACAGAGTGTTATTTTTTTTTAATATGTTTTTTTACTCAAGTTGTAAAAACTTTCATCAGCAATTAACTTTTACAAGCTCAATCCTTTGAGAATCCAGCAGGTGGAAAATTTGTGAGTGAAAGCAGGTAGAACTTGTAGCTCAGAAAACGTATTAGCTGGGCAAGAGACAGGTGCTTCTGATCAGCTTTATGTGCCCCAAAAGATAAGAGCATGCAGTTTGTAAATTGAAATATAAGTGGAAAAAAAAATCTGTAGTTTAAGGCCTTATTTTCATTAATGCTTTAAAATTATTTTTGGGGTTTGCTTTTTGGTGGCTATTTTTTCTTATGGAACAAATGGGGTTATGACCAGAAGTTAGAAGTTTCTATTTTAAAGGAAATCTTACTATTTTGTGGCTGGGTAACTATCCAGAGTGTGCAGAAATCTTCACTGAACTGTTCCTTCTCCCCCTTCCCTAGCATGAGGTTAGCCTAAAATTAGTGCTATTTTAAAATAAATGCTATCTAGTCTATGAATTATTTTTTGTCTGCTTTCTAGTATTGCTTAGGTTGTGCTTGCTTCCTACTTTTTAAGCATTTCTGAGGACTGGAAACGTACATTTTCCTGCTCAGAACTGAAATGTGCTGAATAGTGTTGGTACATAACAGTTTTCTGCTGTTCCTGCCAAGATCATGGTGGCATTACAGTGATGTAATCAATAAAAATAATAGTATGACAATTGGGGAGCTCCTCTTCTTCACAGTACTATCTGAAATGTCCAAGAGAAGTTATTGTAGAGATCTCTTGAGTGGTCCTTCCGCAGACAGAACTCAGGTAGTGTAGGCTACCTTTCAAACTTAAAATTTCACAATTGTTCTCCTCTTTTCCTCTGTTAAATATTTGATTTCTGGTTTAAGATTGACATGAACTACTTGGAAACAATATTTAAAGGTAAGGTATTTTCTTCACTTGAAAGGCATGCAGGGATTTTTTTTCATCAGTCTGTTTTGTTTCTTTTTATGTGACTGTATTTAGATGTAGATGTTTTGTCAGTGTCTTCTCTCTCATTCTTCTAAGAGCCTTTAAAACGTGCTCTGAATAAGGATTGCAAAATGTTCAATTAAACAAGATTCAGGTAGATTCAGGTGGTTTCACACAAATTACCAGAAATAAGAAACCTCATTAGGCGTTCTTTCCTTTTCTGTGTGCTTAATGCAAAAGTTGCTTTGTTAACCACCTTAACTCCAGCTGAACTTACCCTCTTAATTCGGAGAGTGACAACGTGACCAGCTACATCTGTGTAGTCCCCTTTAAGGAGCTGGGTCTGGGACTGAGCGAAGAGCAGGTCTCTGAAGAGGAGGCACACAATCTAACTGATGGCTTCAGCTTGCCTGCACTCAAGGTAACCTCTTCTAGAAGGACATCAGCATCCACCCAGGATCCTGGTGAAAATCTCTTTCAGTTGTTAGGAAGCCCTGTGGGTTGTATGTATTAGCCTGTAGTAACAGGGTAGGCTGAGTGGGAGATGTAATCAGCCTCATAATACATTAATTGGCATTCAGGTGATTTTTCTTTTTTTTTTCCTGTGTAGGTGAAGAGAAGCTGCACAATACAAAATTAAGATTTTTTTTTTTTGCTACAAATCATGTAAATTCAAGTCGGTGTTTTATAATTAGATTAATTGATCTCCTTCTTAAACATGATTTTTTTGCTCTGTGATTTCACTTGATCCCATCTGAATAATTTCCAGAGTAGTACTTACATCTTTTTTAGCTGATCTCTTGACTTGAATAAAAAAAAGTGATATCAGAAGATATAAATTAGTTGTAATTGCCAAAGGGAATAGCTGCATTAAGTTACACTGAGGGAGGAGAAATCATAAGTTTGGACCCCTGCTGCCGTAAGCCAGTGTGGTTCTTTGAAAATCATTTAAACTAAACAGAATGACAATCATATGATATATATATAATAACTTTTTTATCTATTTTATTTTGAGACGTTAGGTATTTTTAATTTGCATGAGTCAACATTTGCAATTGTAAAGATCTATTTTGAATGCAAGCTTTCCACAATACTGCTGAGGCAATTCCCTTTTGACGTTATCTTTCTAATGGAAAATTCCATTATTAAGTGACTTCTGTGTTTCTATGTGGTTGTCTCTTTTTATTCACCTACTTCCTAGACCTTGACTTCTTTTGTTCTGACAGTAAATGTTACCAGTAATAGTGATTGCTAAGCTTTGAAGCTTTGTCTAATTAATTGTAAGCTTTTGGTATTTTCTTCTTGCCTTGTCATTAGCTGAAGGTCTAATTGCAACCATGCAAGACCACTCATTTAAGTGCAAGAAGCTAGTCAGGCATGCCCAGGCTTATAAGCTAAGTCTTTGTTTACATGCAATTTGCAGTAATTTAATTAAAATCTGTTTTAGTTAAACTGGTTGGAGTGCTTTTTGGGTAGAGTTAAGCTCACAACTAGTAAATCATAGTTTATGTTAACTCAGATAGTGATGTAGGTTGGGCCTTGTGTAGTTGAACCAAGCTAAATTAACAGACATCAGTCCTATGCAGACTCCTGTGTAGATAATCAAATAGACACTTTGATAACCTTAAGACATATTTGTGTTTCAAGCCCTGGATTTATGTGCATTCCATTTCAGTTTGTTGTTTGTTGGTTTTGTTGTTTCTTTTTTAATGTGAGAGAATTTGTCTTTATATTTAAATGCAGGTAGAATACTGCTGTGTATTTTAATTTAAGCCCATCTCTAGGCCATGTGACAAATGTAGCCTGTGTCTTTTGGCTGCCTTGTCCTTGAATGAAACCAATCTAAAGAGTGAAAATTTTATACTTAAAAGAAAATATTGATTCAAGCTGAGGGGAGCCAGTTGGATGTTTTGGGTGAAGTTTAAGTGTCAGTAAAAATCCTCAGGAATCATTGGCAGGGCAAGCTCTTTGCAACCCTAAATACATCTGGAATTTCCTGTTCTCTTATCATTGTGCCTTTTTTCAGGTAGGTTTTAGATTTTTATAATAAATACCTGAAGTCCACTACTTTTGTGTGCTACTTTCTCACTGCTTTTGCCTTGTGTGGTGGAAAGGAATGGTCATCTTCTGTGCTTATTATAGCATGAGCTCTTCACTTTCTGTCCAGGGCACCTCACCTTCAGGAACACTTGGGTGATTGCTATCCATTTGTTTGCTTTTTATTTTAGCACCGAGCTAAATCACAGTCTTGCATGCATGCCCCAAATTAA
The DNA here is from genome assembly GCA_027560015.1 of Chloroceryle amazona. NCBI lineage: Eukaryota > Metazoa > Chordata > Aves > Coraciiformes > Cerylidae > Chloroceryle > Chloroceryle amazona. The sequence continues at coordinate 39,078 of JANHFX010014523.1, forward strand.
TTACATAGCATTCTGTGTTCTTTTTTCTCATAACCATCTTTTGTAAATTGATAAATATTTTTTTTCTTTTGGAATACTTTAGCAGTTTGCATCCAAGTATTTAAGTATTTTTATATACCCTTAGAGTATATCGGAGCACATCTATCTGAAGGCATTTTTAATTTTTGTGTTTTGAATTCTGAATGTTTTGCTCTTGATTGTTTGCACACTAGAAAAAAACCTGCTACTTCATCGTAGTATGAGTACAAAGATATATTATTTCAAATGCTGTAGACGTAACATCTCAGAACAAGTAAACTGTTAGTCCTATTCTGTAGCTGAGGAGGGGTAGAAAAAAAGCATGATGAGTAATTACTTTGTCTTCCGTCTGGAATGCCTGAGAAAAGATTTCATGCTACATCTCATAGTCATTGCTGATCCCTTCTAATAAGAATTGGTATTACAGAGAAAAGTGTTGTAACCTTTCCTCCTCTTTTCAGAGATGTGAAATGCCATTGTTCTGTCATGGTCTACTAAGCCAACAGTCTTCTCTAAACTTAATAACCTAGTTCTTTTCATTTCATTGGAAGTTGAAGTTTCTTGAGAAACTGAAATTCTGTGTTTCCTTGCTCTCAGATGGACTCTCCTCTTTTTTAACCATACATGACATTGTGAATGGATTAATTTCTTACAAGCCTTTCTTTCTCTAGTGGCATTGGCGAAATTTCTCGCTTTGGCTGAAAAAATAAGAAGTTAGATCAGTTTTCTTCAGATGTAGAATGTTTTTTCTTGAAACTACATTGCGATTAGACTCTTGTTTCAAGGTTGGGCATGGGGCAATACAATAGTAAGTAGATCATAAAAATGATAACTTGGCATTGCAAAGGAAAAAATGTGTTCGCTGCCACTGGAATTTTGGCAGCCCTTTATAAGCTGTAGGCTGTGGGGAGATTATGACAAATTATGAAACTGCCTGATGAGAAAATGAGGTTTTAGGCCTCTGACGACCTTCTGAGTATAATTGCATATAATGCCCTTCATCAAAGAATCAGCAGTCACCTGAGGTTCACAAGATCTGAACTTCATATGGTCTGGGATACCCTTCAAAAACATTCAGTGGATTTTCAAAGTTTTTCAAAGTTCCTGTTGCTGGCTGAGGAATGTTTTCCCATGGTGTATCTGTACATTTACTTTGGAGGATGTCTTCCCAGGTGCACAGGACTAACCCTGTCCTGTTTTGCAGGTCCTCTTTCAGCTCTGGGTAGGGCAGAGTTCAGAATTCTTCAGGAGGCTGGTGTTGCTCCTCTCCCCAGCCAACGCGTCCCCCAAGCCCTTGGTCTCCCCTGAAAGGCTGCCTCATCATATCTTGTCTGATGTGACTCAAGGCCTACCTCATACACATGCTGCCTGCTTAGAGGAGCTTAAGCGAAGCTATGAGTTTTATCGGTACTTTGAAACTCAGCATCAGTCGGGTTTTGAACGGGCAACCAGGACAAAGCAGAAGTCAAGAGAGTTGAACAGTCTTCAGACAGCAGTACGCAGCTTGCAGCTTCATCTCAAGGCACTGCTCAATGAGTAAGTTTACACATGAATTAAGAGAATATGTCTTTTGGAAGACTTGAGTTCTTTGGGTTGTGAGCTTGTATTCCCAAATAAAACCAAAAAAAGCAGACACGTATCTTCACTGCAGTCATGGGCCTATCTTCACACAGTACGGGGCCAAAGATTCTTGGTTCAGTATGGAATCTGATATTGGTTCCTGGTTATTCTTTAAGTCTTTAGTGAAAATTAAAAGCTAAGCAGTGCATTAAGATCTTGCCTCACTTTTGTCACTCCCTTGAAAAAATCTGAATACATACTTACCTTTCATTGATTTTGCAACATACCAAATGCTTTGTAAGACAGTTCAGCTCATTGTAACTACTTAGCAAATATTTTAAAGATTTGTCACTTCCCTTGGTAAAATAGTTAAGACAGTCTTACTCCTTTTATCTTACATATAAGAGGTACTACGATGAATGCAGGTGAGCAGTGTATCTTAATATGGAGAAAAGGATCTTGTTTTTTAAAATTTGAGGGCATCTTTGAGGAGTTGACTGAGTTGGATTCTTAAAACTTGAAGAAAATAACAGGATATTAAATACTTGAAGGAGTAATATTTATATTATTACTTATTTCTGTTCTTCTCCTCATCACATAGGGTAATAATCCTTGAAGATGAACTTGAGAAACTTGTTAGCACTAAGGAGACACCTGAACTGACGACAGAAGCCCATCAGGTTCTGGAACAAAAACTAAAGTTTATTCAGCCTCATATCCAGGCAAGCAACAGCTGCTGGGAAGAAGCCATTTCTCAGGTGGAAAAAATGAGTGGAAGAAACCCAAATAAAAAAGGTAAATTTGAGAGATTAATTTAGCAACTAATGGGATAGACTTTAATGGATCAAAGACAACATTCAGCCCGTGTATCGGAATTTTAGCTGAAGAAGGTTTTACAACCGTACACCTGAGATTTTAATTGATTTACTGCGTAAAAACTACATAGTTAATTGAAATTACAATGGCATTGTATTGAACCTTTCTTGACAGTGACATTTCCTGGGACATTTTAAATTGTAGAGCTTGTACTGAGCATATGATACCCACTTACCTGCTGTCTCAGAGAGAGTGAGTTAATCTTCTCTGTGCTTAAAAGTCATACTGAGCAGCATATCCCAACATTTTGCCTTACACCTCTCTCCTTAGTGACCTGTACTGCCCAAGCTGTTCTCCTTGTGAATCACAACTTGCTCAAATAATTGATGTGAACTAAAGCTTTCCTGGTGTGGACCTGAACCTATAATTTCTAACTTTTCTTTTTCCCAGGAACTTTTTTTAATGTTCTAGGAAGGCACAGTCCAGCATCTTGAAAAATGGTAACAGAGACTGAATTAGGAAAATTATGACTTGAGATATAGGCAACTTACCTGCAGAAATCCAAATTTGTAGTGAGCTAAGCTCTTAATGATGTATGGGTGGAATATCCAGTAGGTGGATGGATATTGCTGTGGGCCTAGAGGTGGGAAAGCTGAACTTAATTCATGCTTACATCAGAACTGGGAGCACTGAGAGGCCCCAGTGCAGGCTCCATGCAGGTCCACACATGGTATAACCAAATCTGTGTGTCCTTTGCTTGATAGTCTAGCCTTACGACCTCCCTCCAGTGCTGTGTAAAACAACCTATGAGGATAATAGATACAGTCTGATACATTTGCATGTGCTTGCCTGCTGTGTTTTGTTGATTCCCTCCACAACCAGCAGTTCTACTGATCTTTATTTTTTTTTTCCCTTTCCTAAAAATGTTATTTCTAGACTGCACGCCATAGTATTTTTGGTTATTTTAGTTTTATTTTTACTTCGTGCACAAATTTCACAATAGGCACTTCTATTATAACTTGCTTCCTTTTAGAGTTCAGTACAAAAATAACCCAGTGTGTGATCTAGTTGCATGGGAAATAAAAAAATCCTTCACTTTCACTATTGCCCAGTAATTTTTCTGGAAATGTGATGGGGTTGAATCTCTCTTTTGCAAGAAGTTTACTGAATTACTCTACATAAGCTACTTTTAAATTATGTTAGTCATTTAAAACTATTTTTATCCGACTACACTTGACTTGCCTGATATATTTCTAAGCAGTCCAGCTTCTGTGAGTTGAACTTTCAAAGCTGTGCATGAAACCAAGTTATTTCTTCTACCGTCTTTCTACAAATTTTAAGAGCTGGTCTGTCAGTCATTATTATATGAGTTACTTCATTAAATTATCTTAGGATTTTTTCAGTGCTTCTTGAAAGCTCTTTGGAAGAAGATACCTTCCTGATGAAATGATACAGCAGCTAAGCAGATCTTTCTTTTCTCTTTAGGCACTATTATCCAAACTTAAATTAATCTTTTGATAAGAGCCGTAGCAAGAACCCCATGGTAGTAGAACACTGTGTCTAAGTGTATGCCCAGCACTTCTGCTGCAATAGATGTTTAGTTCAACTAATAAGTTCAACCAGTAGAGCAGTAGGAATGCCATTTTCAGTGTCAGTTATGAGGACTGTTGAAGAGGGAGCTGTTTCCGATGGCTTAGGCACAGTTTTGAGAGGGAATATTTCATTACATAAAAACTGTATATATTTGCGAAATATTTTTACCAGTATCTCATAATTGTGCTTAGTACTTAAACAAAGTAAGTCTTTGCTGCTTCATCTATAAATACAAAATATATCCAGTATTTAAATTAACTTGTTGCTTGGGTTTCGTTTTTGCCGTATTTGTATACTGAGCAAAAATGTGTCTTTGCTTGTCCTTCTTGGTTCCTATTGCTCTCAGCATGGGAAGGTTCCTTCCATGAGTAGTCGAAGTCAGCTCAGCACTTGCAGCAGAAAAGGGCCTGTGGTGCTGGAGAGAAAAAAATTGGGAACTTGCTGTTCCATTCAGCATCAGAGTGCTGTTGTTGAAACAGGAGTTGAGAGTTTTCAGACACTAAGGAGCTGTTTTGAACTGTGGGCTGTCCTAGTCATGGTATCCTACATGGCTGTCTATCGTTTCTTTTCAGAGCAGTTTTGCTTACGTTTACTTGTTCTCTGGATAAAGAGCTGAGTCTCCTTCAGCAAGCATTACAGGTTTCCTGCTCTCATCATTCTGTATCAAAGCAGGTTTCTTAGAGCTATGTTAAATAGTTCATTGTGTCAAAGTTTTTCAAAATAAAGAATAACTGATTGAACATTCCTATGCTCCCATCAGCCTTTCATGGGTGGTGATACTAGCATATATTATAATGTATGGTTATGTCAGTGAATGTCATTTGGCTTCTTCATTTACAGGACTTGGTGTATTTCTAGAACCAGTAAGATTACTTGCTGATCCTGTAAGATACAGAACAGAGCTTGAAATAAGTGGGGCTTTAGAACCTTAAGGGGAATTCACCTCTGCTTAAATTCATTGGACAAAGATAGACTTATCTACCTTATTCATCTACATCATTGCTCATTTCTGACTTGATTCTAGACTTTCAGCCATCCTCTCTTTACTCTTTCACCTTTTTTTTTTTTTTGTCACAGATAAAACCAATTTACCACCTAAGGCCTTGACAATTTAAGCATGTAGTAATCTGCTGCTAATTTTATAGAATGGAATACCCTTTATGGCTAGGTACAGCATTGTTTTAATGATATTTGAAATAATATCCCTCAAACCGTTTGAACTTAATCCTTTTCCCTTTAAAAGTGCTCTATATTTGCAAATGCATACAACTTTTTCAGATATTTATAAGAGCAAGGCCACAATACCCTTCAGCAATATTCTGGATCTTGCTGTCCTTGATCCACTGGAGAAGAACTAAAGCAGCAGCAATTTTAAACATTGTGAATCCATGATCTTGAAGCTTATCCTTAGTAATAGCATCATCCCATATAGGTGGCAAACAGAGCAGGTCTGTACATGTTAGAGCATCTGGTTTACTCCTCTGATTTAGGAAGGCAAGCTTTTAATTGGTAACTTCCATACGTTCTTCCAAATTTATCTTCACATCTTCAGAAAATTATTTCTACTGGTGCTGTCATTATTATTATTAAACTGTAATAGTGCAGAGTTATGCAATGGACAAGGGGGACTGATATTTCTAAAATACCTCACGTCAGTTTTCCACTAACTTCAAGTTTCTCTTCACACTTCATCTTTCTTTTAAACTCTGCATTTACATTCTTCTGGAATCTCAAATCTTTAGCTCATCCTAGGCAGCTAGGGAATGTTATACTTTTTTTGCAAAAGTAGGTAACTGAGCACCGCTAAAATCGTCATTCATGTGAACTACCTACTTTCAGAATACCATTCCAAAGTATTCAATATGTAGATTAGAAATTGAAAATAGGGATAAAAAATAGGTGGGGTCATCTAGCCCATTTCCCTTCTCAAGGGTAAATTCGTGTTTGTGAGTAAATGTTGTTTACCCGTTCCTAAAAACCTCTCTTTAGAGATATTTTACAGTATTCCCAGGCATCTATTCCAGCACTTAATGCCATTACCAGTAGAAAGTTATTACTGAATATAAATATCTCTTGCTGCAGTTTAAAAGCAGTACTTTTGGTCCACCTGCAATGGAAATCCATTTCCTCTTCATAGCTCTTATATTTTTGAAGATGCTTAATGTTTCTTTCTATCTTCTCTACATGACTCTGTATCCCTCAGCTCTTCCCTGATGACTATATTTAGTCCTCTGATCATTTCCACTGTTTCCCTTCAGACTCCCATCTAGTTGGTCCAAAATATATGTCCCATCCACAGTCTGATCAGTGCCAGAGTAGCAATGTAATTTCACGTGTTTAACAGTCAGTGCTGTTGCCTATATGTACTAGTATGTCATTTGGCTTTTTGCTTGCAGCAGGGGTTAGCTGACTGTTAGGTTCCTCACATCTTTTTCTCAGTGGTGCTGCTCAGTCAGTTGTCGTGTATTTGTGCACTTGACTATTCCAAAGCACAAAAATTTGCAGCCACTGTCACCAAACTGCTTTATCTGAAATCCAGTTCTTCCTGGGATGCATCTCTGGTTTTCCAGTGTCATTTTTCTTTCACCCATTGGAAATTTTATTAAAGAGTACTGGACTTGAGACAAATCCTCACTCAATATATTGTCCCTGTCTGAAAATGGTAACTACAGTCTGATTATCCAAGAGACTGCTCTGTGCACATAATGGCAACTTCTCCTGGCCTACGCATTTTGCTTATGTTGTGACACTGTGTCAAAAGCCGTACTGAAAACAAAACCCAGACTGGGTTTGGCTTCTTTCTATTCATAACACTTGTAACTGCATTGGAAAATGAAATTGGAGTTATTTGATATCTTCTATTCTCAACAGACCCACACTGGCTGTCACTTACCTCCTTGCTGCCTTCGACATAGCTTCCTGTAAATTTTGCTTGTTTATTTCTTTCAGTATTTTCTAATGATTTGAAGCTGATTTGTCTACAGTTTTATTGTGTTACTTCCCTAAACTTGGGCATCAAGTCTCTTTTCTGGTTTTACCAATTTTTCTTGCCATTGCAGGCTTTCCAAGTCTGTACAAACTTTGAGATTTGTTAGCTGAAGTACTTCATCAGACCCAGCTTATATCAAAATTGCTAAGTTATACAAGTGGTCTCTAACACGGTGTTTGAATGTGTTCTAAACAGCCTTCTACCCAGTTTTTAATGTATGCCAGTCCTGCCTAATGAAACTGCCTGGACCCCGCCTGAGTAAGTTAAAAACAACATTCAACGTTCAGTCTTTTCCTTTTTTTTTTTAATCCCTTTTCTTCTCATCCCCTAAAGGCAAACTTGAAGTTTCCTGTGACAACCTACAGCGTACTACAGTACCTTTAACACAGCCTGCAGTATACATAGAAAACAGAGATCCAATCCCTGAAGAGCAGGTAAAAACAAACAAAAAGTTTTAAATAATAATTGGAGCTTGTTTGCTGTATCCATTGGTTTTTCAGTTGCTTTTTCAGTAGTCTTTTGTCTTCCCAATACAGATCAAGTAGGTAGCCAGTGTCATTTCATAATTTGACTTGCAGAAAAGAAAATGTATATTTCTCTTGCTGTTCCATGGAGAGAGATGCTTCATTCGGGGGAAAAAAAGAGCATTAGCATTTAATTCTCGTATGTATCATTAGAAATAAGTGACAAAAGGAGAGCAGCAGCACAAGTCACAGTAATACAGAAAAAACAGGTGAATTACTGGGAGGCAGTGTATAAAATAGAGTCCTGCTTGCTTATTGTTAGATGAATTGGCACAACTGCAAAAATTATAAGCTCCAGAACAAAACCAGCCTGTCTTGTTTGAGTAATCTCTGCATTTTTGGGTAACTAAAGCAAGTTGTGACAGTTTTGTCTTGTTAGGGGAATTTGTGTGTAATGGTTGGGCTGTCTTGAAGAGCCAATGGCCTCCTCCATCCCAGAACTGAGTGGGAGGTACATTCTGAAAGCAGACTGAATGCCCATGCTCTGCTCTGTCCCTCCCTCGCCTTCTCCCAAGCCTACCCCACATGTATTCTCTACAGATTTATTTTTTTTTCCATATTGAAGAGCTGAGACAAAAAACTCTACTGTTATATCATAAATGGAACTCTGTTTTTTCATGCTTGTAATCCAATATAGTTAAAATTGGAGGAGGATTTTGCTATTCTTAACATCCCCTCAATAATTAATTACATAAGCTAAATTAGTAAGATGCCTGACTGAAGAACTGCCAATGGTGTAAATCTGAAAAAAAAAGAAAAGAACCCCCCATCAACATTGCTCCTATTTTCAAGGTGTATCACTTGATCATACCTGTGTCTGAAAGTAGATCTTAGGTGACTGCAGTAATGTTAACTTACAATGAGTGGGTCTGCTCCAAAATTATACAAATAAAACTGAGAGTAGTGTCAGATTCACTGGCCCTGCTCAAACAGGGCTCCTTCCTGTTACTGTGGTTGGACTGTGTGGAGATCACCTGACTCTGCATCAGAGTGTAGGACAGGTTCTACACTGACAGCAAAGATCAAAATTCTTTTTCTTTCTTTCTTTCCTTAGGAATTGGAAGCATATGTCGATTATTCAGATACAGAGATTGAATACAAACGGGAAGATTTTTACTGCTTTTCCCAGGAAGAAAAAGAGAGACAAGAACGAGAGAGACAGGAATCTAAGAGGGTGTTACAAGAATTGAAATCTGTACTGGGATTTAAAGCATCAGAAATAGAAAGACAGAAATGGAAGCAGCTGCTGTTCAGCGACCATGGTAAGCATTGTTTTTGAAAATTAATACCTCTTTAAGAAAGACTAGCTGTCTGTTTGCCATCAGCTTCAGACTATGTTAGAATTCGGACAGTGCTTACTTAGTAGTGCCTTTGACAGAGCTGTGTGGCCTTAGTTTGCTAGTCCGTCTCTGTATTATTTGTAGCAATAGTTTTACTATGTATTGAAAGGAACTCAGAGAAATAGAAATTTGGCTCCAAAAAAATATTGAGCTAAAATATTCATCACAGAGAATATTAAGACAGCATAAAGAGAACTGTGAGGGTATAAATGATGCAAACTGAACTGACTTTCATGGCTTTCCAGTAAATATGAATTTTAATCAGAGTTCATAAATAAATTACTTTTCAGATTTTAAAGAAACCATCAGATATTATCCCAGACTTATAAAAATATATAGTTTAAAGTGAAGAGAGAGATTTATTAAAGGCTCATAGAAGAGTAAGACTATCTTTTGTTTCCATGAGAGTGAGGATACATAGTGTTTTAAAAATAAAACCAAGCCCTAACAAAAAATTGGTCTTCCAAACTAGCCTTTGCTAACTGAGGACTGCTGGGTAGCTCCATCCACTTGCACTTGAAGGCAGGAATACAAAAATTTCTCTTGCCTCATCCCGACAATCTGTCTCTGTTTCAGCCATAAGACTGGATACAACTTGATTCATTTCACTGCTTGAGGTGTTTGATTTATTATCTTTAAAATTTGCAATGGTTTGTCTTCTCCTTTTCTCTTTCTATTTCCAATTTGTATTCCTTCCTCTTAAAGACAGATTAGGAAAATCCCTCTAAAAAATGTCATGTTCTTTGTTATGAAAAAGCAATCCTTAAGTCTGGCAAGGTATCCAAGGATTCTGTGTGTGCCATTGTCTACCAGAAAAAAAGACCATGGACTGCATCTTTCAGTAATTTAGTGGGAACGCAGAGTAACAGATCATACCTATTTATGAGACTGTTTCTTCTCACATCAAACCCATTAAAAAAATCTGTCCTTCACAACTTTCTTCTTTATGACCATTTAGCTATAATTATGGTAGAAGAAATCATTTGGCCACTGGTTGACGACTTCTCATTGACTTTGATGCAATCTGATGTCTTAGGTATTTAGAGTCCACTCAAGAGCAGGTTTTCTCTATTATTCCTGATGTTAGATGTGACCTCTTCACATAATCTCTCCAAGTCATTCTTTCCTCCCTGTTGAAGGGGGAAGGAAAGAAATGTACTTCCAGCTCTGTTCTTGACAAATCTAGTAACTGCTACAGGAGGAGTTCTTCTCAGGAGAGTTGCATAGATACTTCCTTATCTAGGTTAGCAGCTGATACCTGTCCACATCATGGCCATAGCTGGTAAAAGTCAGCTGTCTCTTGTAGTCTTAAGTAACTGTTCATCTGAAAGCCTTTGTGGCTCATGCTGGCTCCTTTCCTTTCCACATCTAGGTATTACATAGCTTTAGGATTAGAGATTCAGTGGTGGGAGGAAAGTGTGATTTCCTCCAGCTGCCGAAGACTAATCATTGATTACTTCCCTCCTGTCCAAAACTGAAAAATATGAGGGTTGTTCATTAAAGTAATATTGTCGTCTTTAGCCACACAGTCAAATCTGAAAGTGATATTGACAGCAGACATAGCATCTACCATTTTTTAAGGAATTTCTTCATTCATAGACATATCGCTTCAGGACATGGTTTAGTCATGGTAATGTTAGGTAGAGGGTTGGACTTATTGATCTTGGAGGTCTTTTCCAACCTTAGTGATTCTGTGTGTGACTCCATGTGTGATTATTTCTTCAAAAGAACACAAATCAGTTAAATTTGGCATAACGGACCTTGGCAGGTTACTGCTGCAAGCTTTAATTTATCCAACACACAAGTCATTCCCTAAGGGAACATTTTTGTGAACTGCACTTTCCACGTTTGTGGCTTGCTTAATCTTGAAGATTTAAATCCAGACAGGTTCATGTTCTTGTCTCCACTGGCCCAAGCCAATGGATGGCCATGGCATCACACTTTTCTATAGCCCTCTTAAATTGTGCTTCAATCTGTTAGTCAAGGCATCCAGCACGCCATTCTGATTTGTTAGCCTTTTTGGTTCATTGAAGTAGGGGCTGGTGAGGGTTTCCACATAAGAGGTCAGCTCCAAAGAAGCTGATATGTCTAAAGAACACAGCATGAAGTCAACTGGAGATGATAGGTTGGATTCCAGAAGAAAAACATTATCTTAGCAGAGCACCAGACTAAAGCAAATTTGCCAAGGCCTTGCATAATGGACATGCTGCTTGCAGTCTGTGCAGTAGGTAATTTATGGGAGTCTAGGTGTGCTTGTGGTTTTGGTCCTCCGGCATCCTGTTGAGCCAGTAAGATGGAAGTGCTTTTGAAGAGGTCTATGACCTCTTCACCACCTAGGTTGGTGCTTCATTTTTATTTGTCAGATATTGTATTACAACTTGCTTCTGGTGCAAATTCAATTCTTGTCTTTCCTCTAACCTTTCCCCCAATAAAAGTTCATTCTGTCAGTGGTTGTGTTGTACCCAGCTGTTTTCCCTTCTCTCACCTTGTCCATACAACTGTTCTTGTACAGCTGTTTCTCAGAGTTGGAAAGCTACACTCTGCGAATTGATGAATTCCATCTTGCTTATTAACTAATCAACTCAGCAAATTGGCCAGCAACCAGTCTGAAGTACCTATTTATTTTTCAAGAAATTTTGGCTTTGGAAGTACTCTTTGAAGGAAGTAGGCAACAAGTGTGCTCCCAGATGATGACATTACTGTGCCTATTCCTGCCTTTTCAAGCAAATGGGCAAAAATAAGCACAGCATGTTTTTTTACAAGATGGGGAAAGAACTAACCCGCTAACAATTGCGATGAATCTGGTGCAGTGCTCCTTCAGTATATGAGCTTTTAAAACAAACAACACAATACAAATTTGAAGCTGTAGTCTTTCAGTGTGCTAATGACAGTAATTATCAATGTGACAACCATAATGATGGTCCTGCCTTCATCTAGCTAAAGTAAATATTACTGAAATAGAATAGGATGGAAAAATCCTAATAGCATAAATTTTGTTTCCCATGAAAAGTTTGTGTATTTCCCAGAGTTATTTTCATCTCTGCTTACAGGGGTAAAGTCAAAATGGAATTAGAAAGGGAAATGCTACTTGGGAATCTGCTGTTGCCGCTCTCATTTATGTTCGTGCTGCTACTCTAATGGAGCTACTGCAGTTTAGGGAATCTGTTACTTGGAAATGGACATTATATCGTTTTCTTAAAAAGAAAGACGTCTGTTCTTCAAGAAGTGATTGTACCAAGTTATACTAACCCTTAACACTGGGAGGACAGACTTCCTGGCAAGCATCCCGTTGCTGGCAATGGGACTCTCTGCTGCTTCTAACTTCGAGAGGCTAAATTAAACCACACTTTATTTGTGAGGACACCTTACCTGGCTGTATGAATACATGTTGTATTTATATGTTGTGGTGTATGAGATCAGATACTGCCTATAAGGACTTTTTCATGTGTCAGCTGTCTTTACTGGATTAGGTAAACTGTTGTTTAAAACAAAGTTCAAATCTGTGTACAGTGCGGTACTTCAACATTGAATGCATCATCTGTGTTTGATGCTGGTTTTAAACATCACCAATTTCATGCTGTCTCTTTGTCACAGATTTTAAGGAGTAGTTGCAACAAGTAGCTTTCACATTCACTTCAGCTTTGTGATTGGAAAACACTTATTTTAAGTTTTGTTTGATTGTGGTTTTTATTTCTGTTGCTTTGAGGTTGGTTTTTTTTTTTAAGCCATTTTGACCCTTATGATTTTCCATCTTTTCAGATACAAATAAATTAGTTATATATAGCAGCTTGCTTTTAGTTATTTAATTTTTTCCCCCCTTTTTAAGCTGCAGTGAAACCCTTGTCTCCTGTAGAACCACTGAAGCTACTAAATAATTCGGAATCACATATGAATTCAGATACAGAAAATGAGGACTGCAGCCAAAGTTGTGATAAAACTGATGAAAATTACTCTAATCCAAAAGAGAATGCTGCTGACAAAAGCAGGACAGAATATTTGTATGAAGATCCTGAGATGGAGGAAAACAAAGGCAGTGCTACTGATGAAGGTATTTCTACAGGGTCTGAAGAAAGAATATGTTATCAGCATGAAGGGGAAGTTGAAGAACTCAAGCCGAGCAATGTGGACGGAGTAGAGGTTTCACAGCCTCCCTCTAAGGATATGTTACATTCAAAAATCAAGCATAGGCTGGCCCAGCTCCATATATCAACGGATTTAAATTTCACATCTGGACTGGCTGCACAAGTTGCTGCCAGGTCTTTCACTTTTACTACAATGCAAGAAGAGACTTTCGGAGATGAGGAAGAGGAGGAGGAAGAGAAGAGACAGGAGCATGAAGACATTGTGGAGGAGAGTGAGAATGAAGGTAGAGGCTCTGAAAGTGAAGGAAAAGTGTAAGTCTGAGCTGAACCTCTTTAAACCAACAGCAGTCAATTTGATGGAAGAACTAAGGTGGGGGTTTGAAGGTTAAAATACTGGATGTTAAAAAAGGAGACCTAAATATAATACATCTTGTTCCCTATGTCTAATACACTAATAGGACTTCTAAGTATATAGAAAAATTTCAGGTAAGAGAAGTTTAGCCTCCATCCAAGAAATAGTTGGCTGTTGCCTTTTTAAGATCCTAGTGGTGGGTTTTGCAATTTACCTTTGTATTTTCTCTTTTATTTATTTATATTTTAATGTATTGTGGTTTGTTTGTTTTTTTTTCTAAAAAGAAGGAAAAAAGGTCTTGAATTACAACAGCCTCCATTTTTTTTGCGGATTATGTTGTCATGGTATCAATGTTTGTTACTCCGAGAAAGCCAGGACATTTCTTTTTGAAGAACCTGAACTGCTCCCTGTGATCTTCCCCCACCACTTTTGTTTTCACTTCTTGTGTCTGCAGTATGTTGACTTAAGCCCCCTTAGGCATTTGTGATTCTGTGGCTAGTGATGTGGCTCCCCACTAAAATGTAGAATTTTAAATAAAAACTTGAAAGAGCTAGTATTTGATGTGTCTTGGGGTATAGGGCTGAAATAGTATAAAGTTAGTCATGCTTCGCATTAAGGTTTATTTAGAATTTTATGAAGGGTTAATAAATGATTTCTAGATGTTCTAGAGAAATGTGTAGTTTATGTTAGGAAGGGTTATAAGCACATCAGTAGAAAGTACTAGAGACAGCTAGAAGCTATCTGTTGGATTGATAAAAGATGAGAAGTAAATATTTATTAAAACAGCTATTAATTATTTGTTAACCTTTTGTAAATTGAACCTTAATATAATTGATTTGGTATAATGATTGATTGTATTTTTTTTAATGTCCTAAAGTAATTTTCTTAAAGCAAAATTACCTGAGTGCTTTACAACATACAGGATTATGTTTGAAACAGCGTATTTGTTTTTACCTAATGTTCTGTCATTTTTCTTAGATCACAGCTATAATCTGTGTGATGTAGAGTCGATGAGAGAACAAGAACTGTATTTTCTAAGGTGCATCTTGTAACTTAGTTGGCACTTAAGTCTGGGCGTTTGGTATGAGGTTACATGGGCTGGATGTTTCTCTGTGGTGGTGTCACAAGGAACAGCAAACTGATGCTCACCTCACAGAGAAGCTGGTTAATGGTTTCACTGCCTTCTCTTCCTTGTGCCCTCTGGCACAAAATGAAGCAAAGGTCTCGCATCTCTAATGGCAAGAGAGCTGCCTCTTTCTATGGAATACTTTACTTGGACCCAGATACATTTCCAGTCACAGAACACCTCATCAGTTACTTAGGGTATTTATGGTCCCTTGCTGACTTTATAGAATAAAGGGGGGTTTAGGTACAAGCGGTTCGGAGCAGTACCTTTCCTAGGATGCTGTCATGGGAAGTGGGGAAGCTAACGAAGGTCAGCAGGTTGAGGTAGAACTCTATGACTTTGACTCTGTGACAGAAAACAAGGGCTTTCTCTCAACCTCCCTCTCTTCTGTTAATTTTGTATGAATGCTGTTAAGTATGTGGGGTTTTTCTTCACAGACAGCAAAGAGGTAAATAACAGTTAATAGAGAAAGAGAGTATGTGACTTAAGACTATTCTTTCAAAATATGCTTGTCTTCTCCTTCACATACATATTTTTGGAAGAGAATGTTTTGTCATTCTTCATTAACCAGTAACACTGTCTTTTCTGCCCTTAATTTTGTGTGACTGGAAGCTCAGTGGATGATGTCTTGGGGAACTTGTAAAAGAAAAGAAAAAAAAAAAAAGATGCTAAGGAGCTAAGCCTCCTCGTAGTGGTAGAGTATATTCTTCTGTAGCCTGTAAAAGTTAGACTGAGATGATGAAACACTGTTTTATTTTCTCTGTGGTAAGCATTTTTTTTTATCCAATCTAGAACAACTGCTTTGGATAAATTGCGTTTGAAGCATTGTCCATGCTTCTGAAAAAGAAGTCTTCCTCATCCTTGACTTGAGACCCTTGAGTTCACAAAGTGCCCAAATATTTTTTTTCCTGGCTAATTGTTCTAACTGCCTAAATGTATGTTCTATTAATATTTTTCCATGAACTCGTCTACCAGCATCTCCTGATCTGATGATGTCTATCCCAGAAATTATACTCCTGAGCTTTTCCCACGAGATCCAAATCTTATCATGCATGGCTATGATACCAAGCTGGAAGAACGATCAGATTTAGGATATGAATTATCACTGTCCTCACAGTTTTGGATGAAGTCAGCAGTAGCCTGAATGCTTTGCATAGCTACTAAAATAGGTTTCAGATCTCACATTTATGAAAGTTGCTAGCTCTTTTCTCCTTTGCTGCACTCCATAGCAAAAGATCTGGAGAATCTACTTTGGTGGGTCGCTTGTGACCTAGTTTTACAATACTCTGGTCTTGGCAATGAAGCAGGCTGAAGAAACCCCACCCGTCGTTACTACTTCATTTTTGCCCATCAGCTGGGTCAGCACAGGTTTTTGTGGCCATGCTAAAGACAAGATGATGAGTCCACTTGGCTCAAAAATTCACCCTTTTTAGGGGTTACTTTTCACTGTTGTTATTGTAGTAATGCAGTTACTGCAGCATTTACCTCCCAGTGGCTGTATCTGCACGTACCATGTTGCTGGCGTGAGACTCAGGATTGCTCACATTTACATTATTGGCAAAGATGGTGTAGTGTGAAATTACAGCCTTGACATTAGACATGGGTTTGATCAAAGGATGACTTTTTGAAGCAAGTTCTGATCCTGCTTTGAACAAATAGATTTTTCTACAGGCAATTTAACTGATTTACGTGATCTTATTTAATACAGTCTTAGAAGCTGCTCATATGAACACCTGGACTCACTCGCTTTCTCTGTCTCTCAACACATCTACATATAACAGCCATCAGGTCATTTATTTTTATTTATTTAATAGTCTTCCTGCAGAAAAGTGTGGCTAACAGTGGCCACAAAGCATGGCTTCCCTTGATTTGATAACCAAGTTCCATCTACACATAAATAATCTGTTATAATCCAGCTTTTCTCAGAATTATGCCATTAAAAGGACTCTATGTAAGTGCTGTAGATTCCTTCTAGACACTGGCAGATTGCATGGCAATCATAATTATTATTGCACTTAAAATAATATATAAAAACACACTGCAGTGTTGTTGTAAAGAGTTGTGTTAACCTATTGAGCATGTCAAGGTCTGAGTGTTGTCCTGTGGTCTTTGGCTCATTACCCTAGAGAGAGATTTTTGTGAAAACAGAACATTTGCTTCTTAGAGCTTTGCATCTTTTTGAAATGTGTCAATCAGAAAATCTGTACTAAATAATGGGTTATGCCAAAGGATATCAGCAGCCAAGATTTGTTGCAAGAAGCAGAGCTAACAATAAATGTGTTTTCCCTATTCATTTCCATTTAGCAGCTCTGCGAAGTTGTAAAGAGGCAAGTAATTATATAGGGTTAAATAATGTGTCTTCCTCCTGTCCTACCTGGAGGGCACCCCTAAGTCAACATTTGCTGCTTAGGTTGGATTGCAGGCTAGCACTGCCTCTTTTGTGTCACTTAACTTTACAGCTAAAGATCTGGGTAAAGGCTTAAATGGGGGCAAAGATCTGTGATAAGATTAGTTGTCCTTTTTTTAGCATGTGTCTTCATGACAGAGATGAAACAGTGGCGTAATGAAAGCAAATTTTGAGAATTACAGATAATTGAGCTTCTTTCAAATGGAGTCAAATGTGTCAGTGTCAGCTAGAAGTAAGATTGGCAAATTCAAAGGCTTCTGCTGTTGGTTGCAGTAATGAGACAGAATAATGTGAGAGCAATAATCCTGACAGAGGGTTATTAGACATTGCTGAATCTTGCACTTAGTTTTCTAAATACAAGAATGAATCTGGCAGCAAGTTCTACTGAGGTCTCAGACTTTGTCCTGAGCACACTTATCTGTGTGTGACCCGTTTACAGTGCTGGAATTTATTTATTTTTTTTGTGTGTATCCGGGGTGCAGAATTTGCAACTGTCTTACTAATTTCTTTGGTAGCAAAAAAAAAATAAATTTAAATGGTTCACTGTATAGAGTTGTTGGCCCACACTGAAATTTATAATCTTATAGTCTATCCCTTTTTTCTTTTTTTTTTCCTTTTTTTTGTAACAGAAACAAGGCATTAAGTAGACTTAACTGCTCTTATTTAAACTATTTAGTGAAGTGCTGCTGTTGCTCTACAAATGGATTTTATTTTTTTTTCCCAGGACTAATTACTCTATAATTAATAGGTTTTCATACTGCCTCATCTGAAAAAGTGCGAGTGTGAGAAAGGCACTTGGTCAGTGTAAAGGGTCAGGCTACTCTGGGATTCTGTCTGTGATAGGGACTAGTAGCAGATGCTGAGGGAAGAGTATGACATCATGTCATGATGCTTCCCCAAGCTATTCCCCTACAATTTGCAGCTCAGGGACTTCTTGAGCCAGTGGTGGCTGTCAGCCTAACAGGTCCCGATGGATTCTCTTCCATAAATTTGTCCAGTCTCATGTTTGGTCAGTTACTCCTAGTCCCAATGCCAAGGTGTTCTCCTCTTTATATCAGTCTTCTACAAATGAGAAGAATGGTCAATACTTTTTAATTTTCTTTTTTGAGCTGAGCAAGCCCACTTCTCTCAGTCCTTCTGCAGAGGTCATGCTTTCCAGCTTTTGGATGCTTTCCTTAGAAGTCTGTCCAGTTTTTGAACTGTAATATCCAAAGCATGGTGCAATATTCCAGACGTAACCTCAGCAGTGTTGAGCATGGAGTAATAATCATCTCCTGTAAAATACTGAAATTTGAGTCCATAGAGGGGTAAAGGATCTGAAAAGCTTTTTTTTTCCTAGTTATTAGGATGACAAATGAAAATATTTGGCCTTAGAGGAAAATATTTATTAACTGTCAGCAGGGTTTGGCTGGATAATGTTTTTCTTTGCTAACAAAACAAAAAGTTGTTAAATCAAAATGATCTTCCAACAGCTGCCACCTAGTCTGACACAAATTAAAGATGCTAAACAGCACTTGTTTAAATTTCAGCTTTACTTTTCAGAGCTGCTCTGGTCTCTGATGTATACGTTATTGCACAAGAAGCATGGCAGTGGATATATGGATATCAGAGATCAAACTGAAGGCTTCTGTGGTGATTTTTTTAAAATGTTTGGAGCTGTAGTTTATTCATATTCTGGTAGTATTTAATTCCCTCGTATATGTTTTTCTTTTACCACCTTGAATTTTAAATGCCAGAAGATAGACTTTCATGCATTTGACTTGGAAATTTGTGCAGTAATCAGATAAGTGGTAATGGTACTGTAGCCGTGATGATAAGACACACGTTATAGGTAGGGGTGAAATCTACCTACCAGGAACTTTGCTTTGTAGACAGATAGAGCTACATATTGATATGTAACTGTTCTTAATACTCTGCCTCACCTTTCACACTGCCATCTCTTAAGTTATTGGCAGGTTTGTCAGAATAAAACTTGACTCAGCTGCTTGAATGCTCTGTTAGCCCACGTTACACTTTCTAAACACAGGGTTCCAAAGAAGTGACTATAATTTAGTAGATGAGGAAAAAGAGTTTGTGCCTCTGTTACAAAGTGGCTTATTTTAAAAGGGTTGAATAGGACCAAAACCTGACTACTGTCTCATGATCAGCATCTTTTGAACTTTATACCTTCTCAGCTTTAAATCTTAAAGGCCTTACAGACAGTCTATTTTACAGGATTTGGTTCTATAGCAGCATAAACCAATCCAGGTCCAGGCTGCCATGGCCCTGCCATGCCCAGGCAACCTCAATCTCTCCTTTAGGCTGACTTTTGTAACCACTCAGTGATTTAGGACATGGATCTGGCTGAAGATGCACCGCTGCTGTAACTTGCAGCTGGGCTCCCTCAACTAATTCATCGTGTGGTTGAAAGAGCACTGGTAGCATCTCAGGGGAGCCGGAGGGAATACATGCCTGGGTGATGAGGAGGAATGCCATAGCTCAAATTTAAATCTCTTTGAATTAATGTCTGTACTGAAGTGGGATAAGTTCAACTGTTCTTCAGGCCTACGCTGCCCAAGATCTGCCATGTCTTATTCCACAGACTCTCTAAGAACTGGTGATCATACTGCCTGTAAAACTGAAATTATCATGCATGGTTTTTTCTGCTTACTGTTTCCACCCTTCTGGTCCCTCTGAGACCTCCTCTCCCTTTACCCCCACACTTAAGAAATTCATATTTTAGAATAATATGCAAATTATTTTTGTGCATGTTTGTAACACAGCTTGATTCTTCTGTATAGCTCCAGCATTGGAATGACAGAAACTCCCCCTTGACATGAGAAGTGAAAGAGAAGGCAGATACCATAATGGGGAGTACTGCTGTCAAAACAGAAATAACCATGTATAGAAGCTCACATTTATATCAAACTTTTGGTGCATATTGGCTTTTATAAGTAATTCTGGTTTACTGAAAATGCTGATTTAGAGATAACTGCAATTCTTGTACAAGGTCTCAAAAAGTGTCATCAGTTGACTTGATTTGTGCTCAAATCTTAGTATTTAAAGACTGCTTCCTGATCTTCTCCAGCTGCATGGAGAACTGAAAATAATCTCAGATTTCCAAATAGAGAGTGGCCAGTGTTTTCCATTACTTTGTGCTATTAAAGAGAGGTCCATTCCTAAATAAACAAAAAGAGAAAAGTCAGTGCTTAGTATCTTCAGTAGTCATTACTAACAGAGAATTATGCATTTGACCTCAATAGAAACAGCATAAATAAGGTCTGTTTATAATGGTTGATATCTATGTTTCTAAAATAATAACAATAATAGTAATAGGCTTTAAATGTATTATGGGATAAAATCCAGAAATCAATGACTTGTCCTGCAGATCCTTCATCCAAAGCCACAGTTAGTCAAATTTAAACAAGTTTGTGCTGTTTGTTCCTGCACTGCTCAGTATGACACTGCACTCAGAGGTTTTGATGTCCTAACGTTAGTGCTTGCAGACAGTCTGCACGCACCTGTGCGCTCAAGGTCTGCAAAGCTTGTAGAGATCATGCAGTGATCACTGAGTGAAACCGTGGGCAGGATGCCTCACAAGCATTTTGGGTTTACTCTCTCTGTCTTGCTCTGTTGCAGCATCTATGCTATATGCAGTCCCACTCATAAACTTCTTCCTTCTCACCTTTCCCTTTCATAGGTCACACAAACCAATTGTGGAGGGTTTTGCTTGTTTGTTTCTCACCTAAGTTACCATCCTATAATGCATGAGGTAACATATCTCCAATAGAAGCTTAAACATTAGTGGTCACACTGCAAAATATGGGCCCTGGGCACACAGGGGCTGGAAAAGCTCTTCTGGTTTGACCACTTCTGGGAAGGTTTGTATTGAGGTGATTGGGGGTGCTGACATAGTCTCACTGACTCTGCAGGTATCTTTCAAAGCTCCAGTTTTTACTAGGTCCATTCTTTCCTCCAGTGGTCTCTTCCCTCTTAGCAGTCTTCAGCTCTTCTCCAGCATTCTGCTGCCAGCTCTTTAGGAACTTGGCCATTTTTTGCCTTCTTTTCTGAATGCATCTAAACTTTATGAAATGGCAGGTTAGAGGGAATCCACATCAAGGCACTGCTGTGTGTTCCCAGGCATCAGTTTATAAACAGAAGCATTCTTAGGGCCAGTACCTTCTCTGTCCTGACTTTCCTTCCAGGGAGCTTTGACCTACCTTTCATCCTGGACTCCAGAACAGTCACTTCCAGAAATCTCCCTCCTTAATGATCATAAGATGGTAATGTCTTCTCAGCAAGAATGATCCTTAAACACATGTTCCTCATTACATGAGCTTTACTTATGCTTTCCAACAGGAGGGTGGCAGAGTTATTTGTCTCTTATCAGACTTTCCAGCTACTTACTCAGAAGGTAAACAAAAACTTAATTCTTGCTATATAATGGCAAAAGAACTGAATTACATTCTACCAAGCAGGCTGTGTGGAGACATTTAAAATGCATGCTGTTTTTATACCCTTAATTAGAAAAGCTGTTTAATCTTGTTTTCGCTTACCGGGGCTTTGCACCTGAGCTGCCCTGAGTATGCCCATCCACCCTGTCTTAAACACCTAAACCAATACATGTTCCTTAACGTTTCCTGTCTGTTAAGTCTTAGCGTTTCCTAAAACAGGGACTAAGAGCAGCATAGATTGCCAAGGAAACCACAGGGAAGAGAAAGAAAAGAATCTTGATAAGTTGCTGTTTAATTGGTTAATAAACGAGACCTAAAATATAAGAGGAAATGTTTAAAAGAACAAACTGCAGCAAGAAATTTCTGGCAGGGCTACAGAGGAAAAATCACATGTGAGATAGACTCTGCAGTTTGCAGACACTGGGAAGGATCCACATTTTCTCTTCAGTGTGGAGACAGGAAACGTTCCCCAGAATGGTAGTCCGACGGCTCTTAAAAGGACCTCTATTTTATCTACATTTTATTTCCACAGGAAGACTTAGTCCTGCTATGCTACTGTATCAGGCTGTATGTAAATTGATGTCCATATCTGTTCCTTTAAGCTCTGTATGACATTGGTCTCTCCTGGGACTGCACTGAAAACCCCTGTGGTTTGGCTTCTCTAGGAGCCTCTTCGGCACTTATCCTGCCAGTTGCTGACGTTGCTTTAAACGCTGATCAGATTGCCCCCAAGCAGGTTTAGATCAGCAGGTCTTTAAAGCAGGTATGAAGCCTGGTGGCTTGCTGTGTTGAAGCTCCAAGAACTAAAGTTCTGGGTTGGATGTAGGCAGTGGCAGGAACCCAGCATTCCTGGGTTCTGCCCTTTCCTTGTAATAGGGTTTCTTGCCTGTGGTATTTTCCCAAAACCTTTTGTTTCTCTTTTTCTTACTTTTCTACTTTACCTTCTTCCTTTGTGCCATGGATATGAATCAGGACCCAAAGTCTTTATTATGTATTTGATGATGTTCATCACCAGGATTATTTTTAAGCCTTTTTTTTGTATATATTTTTGGCTGGGTTTCCCCAGTTTCAGAAATAGTTTTCTCAATTGTAATGCTAATCATTTTCAGAGTCTTTTTGGTTGCTATTATTTCTTCAGCATCTGTAGTAAAAATTCTGCCTCGCCATGGCATGTATTGTTTTTTCTCTTTATGCTGTATCCCTGACAGCTGCCTTGGTGGCATGGATGTGGCTTATCCATCCTTCAATTAGTAATGATTGAATGGAGTAGGGAATGCTTTTACAGGGACACATAAAGCTATGTCAGCACTTGGAGCTTTTATACAGAAGTTTATTTATACTTCCTTTTTCATCTTGAAGATGAAATTAAGTTTAAGCAATCCTGGCAATCTTTTCTGTGGTATTATTTTGCTGGCTTCTTAGTACAAGCACTTTAGTAATGAACACTGGTTACTCTTGTTTAAACAAGTGATGACTGAAGGATGTTTTTTAGTGTGTCATATGTTTCCAATTGAACCTTCCCATCCTCTTTTAGAGCCCTGGATGCTGTGCAGCCATGTGGCATCTATTAGCAAAGTCCCTTTTAACATCACACAAATGACTAGGCAGGTGGGGCTTTAGGAAGAGAATATGATGTCAGTTGAAGAGACTGGTGGTAGCAGGTAGATCTTTAACCTAGACACCAGGCTTTGGTACTCTGCAGGAGGTGTCTTCTACCTGTCTAGCTGTATAACTCCTAAGAAACAGACTTTCTCTGTATGCTCTGAAAGTCCCAAAATAGTGTCAACAGTGCACACTGGCTCCTTTTATCTGAAGCTTTGTCTCTCCCTCATAATGCATAGACTTTATGATCAGAACAAAGGCTGTGTTCTGCTGATGTTAGGAACTGTGGCTGATGCACACCTCTTTCTGTAAACTTTCCCTTGTAAGTTTAACAGCTGCTGACTGCTCTTCTCACTTAGGTATGACTCACTCTCACCCAATTCATATCCCAAGAAGGAAAGCTTAGAAATGACTGGGGAAGAAGGGAAATAACTTAATCTTGAAAGACAAGGGGAAACTTGGTGAGCCAGAAGTATTTATTCTTATGTAATGAACCTTGCTGCCTAATCGGTGCATAATTTTTTGTGCAGTACAAAAGGTCTTGCTAACTCTTTGCTATTTCCAGGTTTGTATGTTTGTTTTCAATATGGAACAGATCCAATTGCTGCTGTTAGAAGGAGAAGCCTATCTACCAAGAGGGGTCTGTAATGTTTTCCTTCACTTGGAGATTTTTGAATGTTAAATTGCCTGTGTGTATTCTTCATAATGTACCATATGCAAATATTCTTCAGGAATTGATACTACCACTTGAGACAGTCAATATTTTCTATGTAAGAACTGTACGTTTCCTATACTGCCAAGAATGTATATATATCTATGAAGACTTAAGATTGTATCTTTTTGAGCAAGTCTCTTTCTTCACCCATCTGACCCTTTCTTCCTGTTTCTCAAATTCTCTGCTAATTTATTAGACACTTGTGTTATATTGTGTACTTTTTTGTATTAGCTGTATTTCTCCTTTCTCTCATTAAAACCTGTTCTTCTCATCCTTCTACTGTGCTGCTTCATATTGGAAATACACTGTATCAGGTAACCTGGTTTGGGGTAGTGGGTCTGGCTGAAATGGAGCCAGACCAGTCCTATAAAGCCAGTCATTCGGACTTCTATTGTTCCCCTGATCCCAGCATGTAACCAGTTTTACTGTATTCAGCTTCCCTGGGGTTATTTTACAGCATACTCCATACCTAGAAGGGGATATCCTTGGTGTAAACAAATGGACAAGCCAAAAAAAGTATATTGAGAGATAAAATCTGAAAAGTCTCCTGGATGGTTGTTTCGGATGATATATGCTAAGAAGCTTGTGGTCTTCCTGCACAAAGCAACTTTTGAGGAGAGACTTGGAAGAGGAATCTGAGGGCACATTTTTGTAGAAACGTGGCGTTCAACTTATGTCAGTCAGTTCCTTATGCTGTCTCCGTGCTTAACTCTTCTTGCAGGTAGATGAGAAAGGAAAACTGAATGCAAGGTAGGACCTGTTTGCGTACTTCCATTAGAAAAACAGCTGATTTACAAACAAAAAAATGTCGTCTCCCAGGAAATAACTTTGTGAACAGACAGAGAAATGATAGTGCTGCTTTAATCCTTCTAGTGAAAAGCAGGATTTTCAATGTATCACTGATCCCAGTCCCTTTTTAGCAATGCAGCATCTTCCTTGACCTACAGACCTACTCTCAATATTATCTGTTCTATGGCATGCTGTGCAGGAGGAATGAGTTCAAAGGCCCATTACAGTGGATCCAAGGTTTTGAAATAAAGTGAACAGGATTTAAGGATTTCTTGTCATGGCGCTGTGGTAGCGAGGAGCAGAAACACAAATGTAGGATAACCATTCTGGCTCTGAGCACCTGTGACATCACTTATACTAAGATTTAGGTGAGGCAGTTGCTTGTCTGTGTGACTGCATACATTTACTTCTAGTGCTGCAATTAGGGATGATGCAACAGTGGGAAACATTTGGAAAAATTCTAGTCTAAAGAAGAACCAGCACAGGGAATTCTACAGGCCATTGAGCCCTTCCAGTCACCCAAAGAAGCTTTTGCAAAAACACCCAGCCTAAAGCTAATCTGTTCTGACTGCAATCAAGAAATCTTGCCACTGACTTGGAGGGAAAGCACAGTAGGCCAATAATTAATGCATTTGAAAATACTACTGTTAATTACCTGTCATATTTAATCCGTTCTCCACTACTCCAGCAATTGTTTCATGTACACATGTGAAGTGACAAGCTTCCTTCAGAGAAGAATGGACTGCAACTATAATATGTGCTGGTTTCTGCTGCTGCTTGATATAAAGACATTGTTTTGTTAAGCTAAAAAGAAATACAAGAAAGGAGCAGACTTTCCATTACCCATCAAAGCAAGCAGCTCAACCAAAGACTGCACACTTCATTTTGGGCTATATCCTGTGTTCTTCATTCCTGCCACTGCTGCCAACTGCTTCTCAGGTATTAACAGTAGTTTAATAGATTGTCATTGTCACACCCTGCAAGATGTATTGGTTAAATCTGTAGTGGAATGCAGCCGCCTTTGCATTCATACCAGGCACTTTTAAGTTCCGGTTTATTACTGGTTTGCAGCACCACTAAATTAAAAATAATGATATGTGATAAATACATTGCAAAAGTTGCAGTTATTTCCTCTTTCTGCCTGTCTTTGTTTCAGTTTTGGAAACTTCGAACAGAGAGGTAACTGTGCAGTGTATGCTCCTGGGAGTGCTCCCTCTCTGAGCTGTGTGCTCAGTGTGCAGCTGTGAAGTATTTGACCACCTGCTGCTATTTCTCCAGGTTATGATTTTGAAGTTTCCCTGCAACTCTCAATTAAATGAAGAAGCTAGTTGCCAGAAGACACCTGACTAAAGTAACTGGTCCTTTAATTGCAATTAATTTTTTATGGATAGCACCAAAACTTAAATATAACAGCCCATAAAACAAGTAAGTCTTAGACACGTACAAAAGAAATGAGGAATGTGCCCAGGACACTCACCTCTGTTTTCTTATTTCCTCCTTGCCAGTAAAGATTCTATAGCTCAAGGTTAGGGTTGGACAGTCCTAACTGTTCAATGGGACAGGGAGCAATATACAAGATGGAGAACTTGTAAGCAGACCAAAAATGTGCAAATGCTTTGATATTGAAACTGCTGTACTTGAGTCACAGTGCTTTAGATTTAAGAACCTGAACAAAGAAGCCAAAAATCTCAGAATGAAGGGATTAGAAACCATGATGATGAAAAGCAGAATACCTGAACTTGAATCACTTGGAAGACAGTAACCCGTACAATAATCACTTTCTGTCTTAGCAAATTGTTTTAGAAGGTTTTTAGTTGACTTGCTATACCCATTGAAAATATAGTTGGCAAAGAGAAGCTTTCCTTGAATGTACATCTGCCAGAGAAGAGAACAAAAACAGTGCAGAACTGGCAAGAGCAACCTCTTACTCTAAATGAAGACGACAGGTTGAGAAACGGAGACAGGTATTAGGTAGCCCGACGCAGAACTTCAGTATGGCTTACAGATTTCACCTCACCTTTCATGACTTTGTTATATAAAAGATTTTAGTAATTTAAAAAATTAAAAAACCTCTTCTTTTTTCTAGTCTCTCCAAGATTTTAAACCACAGCATACTGAAGTGTATAAACCAACATTTTTGCATCCTGCTTCATAGACTAACAAAACCTACCGTCATCCATCCCAGTAATAGTTTAGATACGGTATAACATGACATATTTGAAGATGAACACAGACGAATACATTAGGCATAGGAAAAACCATGTGGTTTCTTTGCTTTTTTTTTCTTTTTGCATAACTAAATATTTTTTTTGTTGTGTTGTTTTGATTTAGTTGGTTTGTTGGGGTTTTGTTGTTGTTGTTGTTTTTTGGGATTTTTTTGGTTTTACTAAGAAGGTGTAGAAGTAGGGTATCCTACTTCTAAACTTATGTAAGTAGCAATGAACTTCCCTGCTTAAATACCCTATCTCATTGGAAACAATTTTCTAGAGAGGAAAGGTGACCATGGTCATTTAACGAGTGATTGCAAATCTACAGGAATTAACTAGGCCTGATGTCCAGAGCCATAAAGATTCAAAATGTGGGCAAAATCTGAAACTTTAGCAATTTTCTTTCCCCAGAAAAGTAAACCAGGAGACTAAAGCTACCTCAGAGCTGTTCAGAAAGATCCAGAAATATTTTCCAACTCTATTTCTACAGTTTTGAGCTTGCTTTTCATCCTGAAGTGTATTTTGTGATGTCTCCATCATTGACATGTTTCCTGAAGCTGGTATTTGTTGATTGCTATCTCATCATGACATCCTCAGCAAAGCAGGTGAGTTAAAAGCCAAATTCTGGTTTGTGCTAGAACTTGGAATTCTTAGTCAAATTAATGATGCAATTTGTAGTAAAATCTCAGTAACTGAAAGGATGCAGCCTTCTCTATTTTTAGAGTATTTCTATTGGGTTTGGATCAGTTTGTTGGGTTGAACCTTTAGATTTTAATGCCCCAAGACTCAAAATTACTAGAGCAAGTTCAAGGAAAGATATTTTTTCAACATGTTGCAAAAACTGTTCCACACATATATAACATGTGGATGATCTCAGAAATACATAAAAAAAATAAAAATTAGATATAGAAAGATGGAAGGTGAGAATATCAGCCTTTTCTCAGTCAGTGAAGAAACAGTAACATAGTTGGGCCAGATTGTCTCTGACATGAAGGCTGTGTCATTGTTCTGTCAGTTTAAAGAAGCCTTTGTTTAAGTGAAAGTTGGTTTTATTGAATTTAAAACTATTTAGGCTGAAGTACTATCCACAGCTTCTTGTATTGTGGGATGTTCCCAGTTTTACACATTTGGAAACATCTGGCTTCAGCATGCAGGACTCCAAGTCAAGACTCTGAATACTTCAGGGTAAGGCATATTCAAGTAACAATAGATGTATGCCTTAGAAAGAAATCCAGAGGACCACTGAATTGCTTTCATCTTATGCTCACACCAATACATATTCATCTATAATAATACCAGTGATGCCCTCGAACACTGCTTTTATTTGTGAATAACTGAGAGAGAAAAAAACATTTTACATCATGCACTTTTCAGTTTTATAGGCAAAAGTTGTTATGATGGCACTGTTTTACTTAACTTTGAAACATTTTTCTTTCAGTCAGGCAGTTTATCTCATTACTATGAAGAGCTCTATTTACCTGAATGTGAGGGAAACACTCAGCAGTGCAGAGTTGGAAGTGATGAACAGTTTAAGACCTGTTACACCATGACCTCATTTCTCCACTCCCTTGCTTAAATCCAATGTTGTGTGCATTGTCAGTGTCATTACAAAGGGAATCCTGGAAGCTCTCCTTGGGGTACAGTTTTGAGTGTACATCAGCAGGTGGACAGTATCATTTGGCCTCTGCTCCTGATTCTCTGGCAATGTATGCCCCTTTATGTCTGCATGGTTTCCTCCTGAGGCAAACTCTTAAGTCATTTGTTCTGACTTCCTTGACTCTTACCTTGACTTCCCTATTCTCATTTCAATTTTTTCTTCATACCTTACTTGTACCTATGTTTCTTTCCCTGCTTCTTACTTATTTTCATAATCAGTGCCTCATTTACTGTTCTTGCTTCCCCTTCCCTATCATATTTCTCATTACACAGATCCTTCTGATCTGATGTACAGCTCTTATATTTGTCCTCTGTATCTCTATTATCATGCTCCCTCAGTTCTGCATGTTCTTTCCTTGCCTATGGTGGGAGCACAGAGAACAAGCAAAGAAACCTCCAGTCACCTACAGCCCAGTTTACTGCCTCTGCTCCATATGCCAGGGATTTGTGCTTTGGTTTGGTCACCACTCCCTGGTCTGTTCTAGCATTTGGGTTCCCTGTACAGATAATCTGAATTAGCTTCCTCTTGCTGCTGCAAGCCCTTACATGTTGTGTTGTACAATTTAAATGCCTTTCACTACCAGGTTGATGAGGAAGAAGCGCACAGCACTCCTCCAGTGCCGGCTTTATTGGACCACGGGCATCGCCCTTCTGCCAGATTGTGGTGCAGTTCATACTAGTTTTGTTATTTCATTTACAGCTCTGACTCTTTCCTTTTGGCTAATGATGAAAACTGTAGCAAGCAGATAGGGAAGGAACTTTTTGCCACCACAGGACTGCCTACAGAGTATTTTGGAAAATAACACTGCTATTCTCTGCTGCATCTCTGTCCTGTAATTGTACAGAATGAAGAGGCTGATAGAAGTGAACAGATAAATCTACTCTAAAGATGATCTGATGCATGAATACACAATGCACTGACTGTTTTCTACGTGAATGTAAACAAGAAGGCTGCCTCTGGCAATCACCATTGCTGGCAGAGGAATGTGGTCCTTTCCGTTGCAATTCACCTGGTTGATTATGTGATGTTATGACTTAGAGAAATTTTGTTATTTCTTCCACCACAAGCAATCAATTTGTGCCTTCAAGCATAAAATTCAAGTATGCTTGAAGCTTTGCTTTGCTTGCATAATACGTAAACGTTTTCCAGTGTTTTTCAAATTGCTTTCACTCTCATGGACTTGTAGCATATGTCTTCCACAGACTGGCATTTTATGGTATGAGTAAGAATTTTGTCTTCTATGGGGTATCTTTCTGGCTTGGTTCACTCCTAAACCACCAGGAATTTGTAGAGTAAGAAAGTTCATTAGCAAGCAGCGCTGGAGGTTAAGTTTTCTCAGTAGGTATAAAGTGGCATAGCAAAGCTCTTTTTACCCCTACTGGGGTAAATTTAATCCAAAGTGTTTTAAAACCCAAGATTTTAGTGAAAGCTGAGAGATAAGTTTGGATGGTGGCATTTTGAAGTGATGGGTGGTGCTTTCTTCTCTCAGAGCTAAACATAGGTCTGGCAAATAGCCTCAGACTGAAATTCTTGTAGGAGTCATAATAAGCAAGCCAGGGCAAAGAGGAATGGGTTTCTTCCCCTGACTAATTCTTCCACATAAAAAGGTGAAAGGTCAAAGATGAACTTTAATACTAATGAAATTCTGAACTTCAGAGCAGTAATCTGTCAGAACATTTTTTTTAAGTCAAAATAAAAAACGTTTTATTATTGGCAACAGTAGGTTGTTTTTATAAGCATATATATCTCCATCCTGATTCCTTTTAACCTTTGGGAGAAGGAGAACTTTTAGACATTAAGCAATCTGCAGCAGGGGTTTTGGGAGTTCAGCCCATACTTTTCCCCTTATGTGCCCTTTTGCATCTTTCCAGCTCACTTAAGGAGTAAAATGGGCCTGTCTTCAAGTTCTCACAAGTTCTCTTTGCCTGGCTTTTTGACCGAGACAGTCATTCTCGAGGTTAATTTCCTTCTTCCTTCTGTCTAGGAATATTTCATGCGGTTTAACAAACATGTTGATATTATAGAAAAAAAATCTGCTGATTCAAACTGCCCCGTAGAGAAGCAACTTGACAAATTTACGTGTATTTGTCCACGTGTGTTCAGATGTCCAAGTAAAAAAAGATTTGGTTACGCTAAAGCTCATTTAAATTTAATCACCAGTGTTTAAATATAATTAATGAAAGCTTTGTTATTTGTTCGAGTTTTGTAGTACTGCCCTTCTTGGGCTAGTAATGAACAAACAAGATGGCTGAGCTGTCTTTGTCATGTTATAGATGATCTATGGTGAGGATGACAGACAACTTTTAATCATTTTGGGGCATGCAAATAGGAATCTAACCTGTGGAATAGAAAGTATAACTCGTAAGCTCAGCAGTGCAGGAGTGGCCAAATCCTTATCAACGAGCAAGAATCTGCAGCAAAGCAAAGGGAATGACTAGAGCTCAGAAAATATGACCTGTAAAGAAAGGT
This sequence comes from Chloroceryle amazona, assembly GCA_027560015.1. NCBI lineage: Eukaryota > Metazoa > Chordata > Aves > Coraciiformes > Cerylidae > Chloroceryle > Chloroceryle amazona. The sequence goes on from JANHFX010014523.1 coordinate 69,757, forward strand.
TGCATGACCTGTAAAGAAAGGTTGCATAACCTGTGCTTGTTAAGTATACAGACATGAAGACTTGAGTGTAAGAGTATAGTTATGGGACACAGAAGGGAAATAAAAATATGACCTGCTACAGAAAGAAAGAGAATGGTTGGATTTCCATGTCTATGTTAAAGAGAGCAAGAAATAATGGGCTTTAACTGCAGGAATCAAAATTAAATAGGAAAAGCTGCCAGGAAGTATGAGTAGAAAGCATTCAGATTTCTCTTTGTACAGATATTGTGGCTTCTCTATTGCTGACTCTTTACGAACAGGTTAAGTAGTGAGAGTGGAATTCGCCTTACCTACAGCTGAATCTCACAGGAGGAAAACAGGCATTTCCAGCATGTGATTCATTTGACCCACTTCCATTACACACTGGAAGGAGATAAATTCCATTGCACTGTGGAAGTGCCAGTTTCTCTTTGGGGGCTGTGAAAGATTTTAGAAAACCGATTCCAGTCTCCAGGTCTGTCTTGTAGATGTCTACAGCTGTCAGGACTGTACCATCTCTTGTCTTCATAATAGCACTGACCTCGTTGATCTTGTGCTGGTAAAAATGGTGAGACTAGATGACCTCTCGAGGTTGTTTACAGAATATGAAGGAAATGAAGGACTGTCATTGCAGACCTGCCTAGCTAAAAATAAAAGTTGCCTGTTCAGTAGGATGACGGTAAGAAAAATTTGTTGTTTTTTGATGGCTGCTTGGATGAATAATTTGGAATGAGATAATGAATAATTTAATGGTTAATAAACAAACAAGACATTATCACCACACAAAGACCAAACCAGTGTTCTTAGTTAAAGAAATCAAGAGTAGAAGAAGCACAGAGACAGTAAGTCGCTGACTATGGCCTTTCCAGGATAGCTCTTTTGAAACAGAAAACTGTACCAATAGTTGCTGAGTGTATTTTTAGGTTCTGTGTACAAACAGAGGATTCTACATCCTGGGCTCATTTCATAAGCATTACTTTTACTGGAGAAAAATTACTAAAATAATTGTTATCTTTAGTATCGGAAGCAGAAAATGGCAGAAACAGTTTTTCATTTTATTCCCAGAAGAGTCCCTTTCAGCTCTTGAATCCTGAGAATTCCAAACTCACTGAATGGCCTGGTGTAGCACAAATGCCATCCACGCTGTTGATAAGCTGCAGAATCATCTTGAAGCGTTCAGCCTGTATTGTAATGAGTGCACTTCAGAAGCTGACGTGGCTTTAGGCCGCTGCAAGGCAAATGCAATTACAGAACCTAGTCTTCCTTTTAAAAACTTTTGGATCAGCTGTAATGAACTGGATTGGTGTGATTTTTCCCTCACCTTTTTTCAGGGCAGTAGCCTATTTTTCAAGGGGGAAAAATAACAAGAACCTTATCTGTGAAGTTTCTCATACTGATAGTTTAGTTTGACTTGTACAACCTTATAAATGGTTCTGCCCCTTATCACTATGCTGTCTCAATATTTTCAACCTGTAGTAGCCTGGGAATGGCAATTAAAAAGTCACTAGTGGATTTCATTAAATCCTTGTAACATTTCCCATCTCAAAGCTGCATGCTAGAATGCTGGCTGCGGATGGGAAAGTTTTGGAGGGGTTAAGGCCAGGCTGTGGTTTCACTTGATTTTAGAAAAAAAAAACTTGGAGATTTTGTCTATATTTACATCCTAAGGGAAAAAAAAATGTGGATTCTTCTGCTCTTCATCTTATACCTTGTGTCTATGTTTGGGTGGTTGATTTCTCCACAGCTGTCTGTTTATAGGTGGGTATGAATTTCACCAGTAATGGTAAATGCAGCAAGTGTTACTGGGGGCAAAGTTTTTCCCCTTCCTGCTTTTTTCCTTTTTAGTTTTCCTCTTCTAGCTCCCTCTCACATTTGGTGGATTTCTCTGTGTGTTTCCCACTTAGCAGAAGGTTACCAATGGCACAAACCAGGCACACTGCTGCTTGCTGGAGAGGCCGGTTACCTTTTGTTCTTTGGGATAAACGGAGAATCTGGACTAATGGATTGACACATAAAGCTGCTGCCTTCTATCAGTGACTACATGGCCACACTGCAAGTGTAAGCTAAGTGAATGTAAGTAACTTTCACAGCTCATGTCGCTTTCTTCGAGTGCAGGAACACATTTCCAGACCCATGGATCTCGTTTTGACCTCAGGTTGCCGCCTTCTCTCCGTTGCATCACAGTGTCATCTGACATGCTCCAGAAATTGGAAAATGCAGTCTTTAAGATTAGTGCTGCTAGCGCTCAGTCAGTCCCATCCAGAGATGATTATAGATCCAGAAATGTAATCATTTGATGCCCATTTGCCTCAGGTCCCTCTCGTGATGCTTAGCCATCGTTCTGTGTAGAGCACTGATGGATGAAAGCAAGTATATTGGCTTAAGTTCATTCTTAAACTGGAACAGCAGCACATGTTTGCGTGTGTATGTAAGCACACCATGCTTTGTTATTGTTAGGTTCCTATGTTTGTTATGCTAGTAATTTCTTCACAAATAATGTATGATTATAAATCCGTAGACTACACAGGCATTTTGGAAAAAAAAAAAAAAATGAAAATCCTATGGGAAATAAAAAAGCAAGAATATTTGGTGGTTGGCAGCAGGAGCAATGTTTCTGTAAAGCCACTTCTTGAAAATAAAACTTTGGTTCCCTTCTGCCTCCTGTTCCCTCAAACCCACAGCTCCCTAACATTCTGAAGGCACAGGAATTAAGTCCTGGCTGAAGAGCTTTAGATGGGGGCAGGGGGAGAGAGTGGGATTGTCCATATGGCAGGAAGTACATGCCATGATCAGAGAGAAGCAACTGCCCCTGGGAGCAAATGCATTATTGTAATGCTTCTGTAAAACCATTTCCTTGAGGCATCTAAGAGACTATGTAGAAAGCTGTCTAAAAGCAAATGTTTAATATCATACAACATTTCCTTCTTGCCTAATATGTTCATTAAAACTTGAACTTAATTCTTTTCTCTGAAGCCATGAATTCCTTCTCTTAAGCTCACTTGTATTTATTTAGCTGAACAATAGCTATTTTAATAGGAAATTAAGGATGGACTCTTGTGCTTTGAAATGTACTAAGGGTAGCCTTTTGATTCATTAGACACAGAGGACAATTGTGTTTCATGTTGATGGTTTTTTTTCCTGATCATCTGAGGAAAATCCCAGGGACCAGAGGACATTAGTTATCTGCCTCAAGAAGAAAGCATGTAAAATTAAGTAAATTTTAATCCTACTCTTACACAGTTTGCAAGAGACCTTCCCTTCCTGGGAACATTATTTTTATCTTTATTGAAACTTCACCAATTTCATTATGTACAAAGTTGTTCGATATTATGTAGCTGAGGATGATTTCAGTAGCAAAGAACCTTCTTCTCATAAACTCTGTGCATTTTCCCCAAAAATTCTTTTATTAATGTTTTGCCCAAATTAAAGCACCAGCCTTGCACATCCTGGTGTAAAAGCAGCAGTGTGGGATTATAATAAAGGCTCTTTAACCCATCCAGTATCCTGTCCCTGCGAGTGGCTGGTAGCTGGTGGAGGAGTGGAAGAGCATTTATAAGAAAACCCTATTCTTTGCGACCCATATCAGCCATAAGCAGTTAACAATACTAGCAATTAACAATTAGCAATTAACTCAACCAAAAGCTGTGGCTGGGCCATCACATTTGATAGCTGCCAATGGAGCTAACCTTCAGGAATCTAATTCCATACTGAACACAGACTTTTGGTGTCCACAACATCCAGTGGCAAAGAGTCCCGCAATTTAATGATGTGCTGTAGGAAAAAGAACTTCCTTTTGTTTTAAATAGGATGCTTATCTCTTCATTGGTGTCTGATCATTCCCGTGTTTTAAGAAACAATGAATAATTCTTATTGTCTGCCACATCATTCTTGCTTTATAAAGCTTTCTTGCGTCTCGTCTTAGTATCTTTTGTAAGCTACCTTACTTATAGTCCTTCCTTATAGGAGCAGCCATTCCATATTATATCCTTTTTTGAGATGTGAAGACAGTCATGAGCTCCGTACCAGAACCTCAAGAATGTTTTATTTACCCTTTAGCTAACATTCCACTTGCATATTGACTGTTGCAGAGCATTGATCAGAAGGTTTCAGGGATCTATCAATGAATGACTCTTAGGTCTCATAATACAGGAGTAAGAGCTACTGTGTCCATCTTTGCATGTTATAAATAATTATAATTCTTTCTCCCATGTAAATTATTCTGCACTTATTGACAGTCATTTTCATATAACAACAGATTATCAATTACTGAGCATTGCACGATCCTTCTGGAGCTCTCTGTGATCAGCTTTGAACAATCCAGACAGTCAAGTGTGGCCTGGAATTTTGTCATGTCTGACACGTGCCTGATTTTTCAGAACTACAAAAAAATGAGTTTTATGCTATCCTACATGTAATGATTATTGTTTCTAAATTGCAACCAAGCTAGCTCCAGTTCTTTAGCAGAGGTTATGTTCTTGTCCAACAGAAAAGAACCATAGCCTATTTTAGGTTCCAGAACTTCTTAATATTATTTATGATCTTGCTTTTGAGCTGCTCTGGAAATGACTGTGCCCCTCTCCAGCTTGTGACTTCTGGTAGAGTTGCATTTGAGAACTTCTCATCTTTCTCCTGGTCTTTGCAAGTCATTACTGTACGCAGATAACACAAGGAGAGCTGTAGCTGCTACATCTGGCAGGTTTCCTTACTGCCCCCTGGTCCACAGACAATGCCTGTATCCTGCAATACACCTTTGGTCAAGTCTTGCTCTTCAAGGCCAGTCTGTGAAACTGGTGGGAGTTTCTGTTATTCTTGGTAGCTCAAGCTGTTCTGGCTGGGCACGGTAACAGCTGGGTGGGTGTGACTGATTGACTAGTTGCTTGAGGATACATTTTGAGTATCTCTCTGGAAACAGCAAAGAAGGCTCCATCTGTATAGGATGCTCACTGTATCATTTGAGAGGTCATAGGGGTTGTAACCAGGTAAAATGGCCTTATACCTTTAGGATTTCCTGTTTGCTTGGACTGCTTATTTACCATCTGAGCGACATTAGTTATTGGTAGAAAGGAGGAGTAACACATTCCTTCCAAAAACAAACTTCATTCTTCTTTAAACAATGGCTAGTTTCTTATTCAAGCAAAAGAAGCCACCTTGCCTTTACCATTCAGTTTTTAAAAACAGTAATTAAGACCATGTTGACAGGCTAATTAGGTTTCAGGTTTAACTCCTCATGCATCTTTTGTTTATATCTGTGTGTATCTGAGTACTGACTGAAACCAGGCTTGTACTGGTGGCTAATCTTTGTAGCAGTGAATTGCAAGTAAAGTTAAAAAAAATCAATTCCAAAACAAACCAAAATGCTGCACATATACCATAGAATTTCTTTAAATGATTTTTAAAACTGAAATAGTTTGAGTTGTTCTAAAGATTAATCAGTTCTTAACAACAACAACAACAAAATTGCTCATTATGCTGATTTTTCTTTCAAAACCAGTAAATTATTTCCATATGGGAATGCAAAAAGGTAACATGGAACAGAATCAAACTGCACCTCTGTAATGGATTACCTGAGTTTCTCAGAGCTGTTAACAATCATTTTCATCAACTGTAGGACATTCATACTAAAGTATTTCATCTTCATCTTATTCTACAACAGGCCCTCAGTTCATTGTGTATTTTACAGAGGATTTCCCACGTGGTCATCTTCAGCCTTGTGAACTACATGTGGTAGGTTTGGAAGAAGTTTTGGGTTTTCTGCATTTTGTTTTTCCATTTGATTTATATCACTTTACCACCTGGGAGGAAACAAAATGTTACTACTACTAGAAAAAAATGAGCTGTGTGGTTAAGAATTTTATTTTCTTCAGACATGATCTGTGGTACTATATGCAGCCAAGCAATGTCAGATAGGCTGCTGGTGTCACCCAGTGGACAGAGAAGTTGATCACAGAGAGGTGTCATGGAGAGTTATTCTGCAGGAACAGCTCATTCCAAATTGACAGAAATAGCCTTAATTTTATAGTAGTTAAGACAAGACAGTATTTGAAAGGTCCTCTGTTCTAATGCCATGGCCACTACTAAAAATGGACAGAGGAAACACAGGAAGCAGAATTTATTCCTCATCGTTATTAGGCAGTGAACAAAGAATAACCAAACAATAATTAGTGGGCATGCTGTCCTGCTGGGACAAAGCAAAACAGTGCTTGTGCTGGTGTTTATGGACATGTGAGGATTATTAAAATCCAGTTATAATGCAATTCTGTGCAATGCAAAACAAGATTGCATTTTCTTAGCCTGATAACAGCTTGCAACAGAGGTGAATGGCTTGTGAACAAGACCTGGAAAATCCTTTCTTCACAGTGTTACAACAATAATGTATTTCAAAACAAGAAACGTATGCTTTGCATGGAAATCTTCAATAGGAGAAATCACCTACGAATTAATCTCATGTAAGAAATTCTAATGTTTCCAGATGACATATGAGAACTTAAAACTAACTTCAGTGCATGTTTCGTCTTAGACTTTTTCCTGATTTGAAAAGAGTACTTTTCAGAATGTTGGAAAACAAAAGTTTTTGGGTGTTTTTTTGTTTTTTTTTTTGAAAGACTGAAACATGCTCTTGTGTGATGTGCTTCAAGACCTTTTGCAACAGGATAAGGCAGAAATGGAGTTGAGTGCATATAGATGGCTTGGTCTAACCTACAAAATCCAAAAGAAATCATGTTCTTTTTCTAATGCTGTGGCAACTAGCTTGTGCTTCTTGGCCTTGGCAGGTGGAATGAGAATGACCTGGTGCACTGTAAATCCTGAACTCCTAACAGATAAAGAAGAGTTGGGGCTGCTGGGATAACGGTCAGTACTCCTAAAAAGGAGGATGAACATTCTCCTCTCCTTATGGCCAAATACTTATGACACAGCAATTCTCATTTTTTACCAGATCACAGTAATAATATTAAAAGTTAAATAATTGACTGTAATAAATAGTTTTAACACACCAAAAACATGCCAGGAGCTTCATCATGTTTCTCTTCCAGTAAGGAACCCTTATGATCTGTAAATGTATCTGCAGAAGTGATGCCATATTTGAGTAGGTGAAAGGAATCCAGACAACCCTGAAGCAGCAAGGAAAGTACAATTATATAATTAAGTAGGTGGTACATTTTGCCTGACCAATTAGACTAATAAAATTCCATCTAAACAAATCCTTATCAACTCAACTGAATTTTCTGTCTCAGGGGAGGTACCAATGGTTCTTTATGCTATAAGTTTGATGACAAAGGCTTCTAATTTTCTCAGTTTCTCTTTATGAGTGTATTTCTCTCCTTAAAAGAAACAGCTTTTCCAATTTATAAAACTAGACTTCACAGGTGTGAGAACAGTGGTGGTAGCTGGTCACTGTGCAACCTCCCTATGGATTTGTCGTAATTCTCTGGAATCCCAGCTTCTTAAAGTGTTGTGCTCCTGCCATAAGCGGACAGGGGCCAACTACAGGACCACACTGTGAGACAAGGAGGCAACACACAGCCTTTTTTCTGCTTATTTCCCAAATAGGTTTTCAGGTCAGGCTTCCACGAGGAAAGAACCATTTGAAAATACAGGTCTGAAAACACTTTCTTCCCCTTCTCTTTATATGAAATGTATATATTTAATTCAGATTTAACCTCTGCTTCTTGGACTAAAAATCCTGCTGGTGCTGAAATGCATGGGAGCTTTCCCAAAGACTTCATGAAGACCAGAATTTGACCCTTTCTGTGCTAACTTTTTCAAATGCAAATCAGAAATGATAGTTGCTGTGTGACCAGTTTCTCAAGGAATGGATAAATAAGACATAGAAAAAGAAATCATTTTAATGCTTTAATTGTTACTGAAGCTGCATCTACACAAACTCAAATCCTCTTACCATTTTAATTTCAGTGAAGCTCTACTAATGCCTAGGGACAAATGCAAGATGTTGAATACAGCAGTCGCTGATGTTTACTGTTGTGCCTGCTATGTCAGGGTGATAAAAATGCCTGTTGAGTCTCTACTGCCACTTCCAGTGCTAGCTTTATTGAGAAATTTTCACGTAATTGTAAGAACAGACAATGCCCAGGGGAGATTGAAACAAAAAACGTTCCATGTTTTAAAGAGTTTATTGTATTACTGGGTTTTTGATTTTTTTTTTTCCCTTCCAAATTTTAACTTACTCCTATTTCCAGTCCTTCTAAATATCAACTTACACAAAGATGCTTTGTGTTGTATTTTTCATTAGTACTTGGCCATGTAAAGGCGAGAACAGAGTATTGTATAAATCACTACTCAGTAAGTTGTATATATCACTACTGTAAGGAAAATGAGCTGGTTTGAAATTTTCTATTAGCATGCTTCTGTGTGGAATACTTTATTAGAAAGTGATGATTCCTGGAAGCCAAAATCTTTTTTAAAAAGATAAATATTATGTCACACTGCTACCAAATCACAGGTTTCTGCTCAACTGATGCAAAAGATTGTTGTGATTACTAGTCTTTGGGGACCACAATGCTACAGTAAAAAAACTGAGTTCTAGGGATTTGTAATCAAGGTTTGAAGTCACTGCTCTACGTCAAGGCATTATTCAGGGTTATTCCCTCAGCTGTTCCAGAAAAAAGAATGATGTGAGGAATTCCTCTAAGTTAGGCATTTACTTATCTTCAAAGATATGGATTTGTGTAATATTAATTTACAAAACCAGGGGTTTTTTTAATGCTCTTTTCCTGTAGGAAACTCTAGCATATCTAAAATTTTTGTCTATTTTGGAAATATTTTTTAGATATTAAATTTCCTGCAGAACATATTTGGAGTTGGTGCCAGTTTGACATTTCAGGTGAGACAACTCTTCAGATATTTTAGCAACCAGGTAAACAGAAAATTATTCCAAAAAGACTTTTTAAAGTATTCCACCATGTGTTGGAAAAACTATCTACTGTCTGATAAAACCCATGAGAGCACAAGGCATATTTCTGTTTCTTGTTCTTTCTTGTGTACAGCTGCCCTACCTTGTCTTCACTAGGATCCTTGCTTGTGAAGTAGAGCCACAGACCACTATAATCTGCTCCATAAGGGACACCTGTTTGTTAATGAGGTGATCATACTCCAGGTCTGACACAGAGGGAATCCAATGATTACTGTACCTGCCTATCTTTCCTTCCTCCCCATCATAATTCTTTGAAGCACTGCAGAAGCGGCCTGGGATGTGACCCACAGCTAGTCCCTGCCATGAGGAAAAGAAAATATAGGGAAAAGTGTTAGCAAGTTAGAGTGTCAAATCAAGTACAGATTAAAAGTAATTTAAAGTCATCTCTATAAATGACAGGCCTAGGCCCAGTCGTCCCCTCTTCTCTAATATGTGCAGTCATGTAAATGTTTCCCATGTTTCTTAAGGTCTGATGCAACCATGAGTGCTGTGGAGCTCCTGGCTCCTGCCAAAACACAGCCTTTGAAACCAAGCTGACAGGAGAAAGAGGGGAGGGATGTGCTTTAACCAGATGAGCTAGCCAGGCAGGCTTTGCTAGCAGCCAAGAATGGGCTTCAAAGGCTACTCCCTAATTATTTGAAGGTCTCATAGGCACTTCTTACCTTGGACAGCTGATTGTAGTATACTCATACTCAGCTGTATGTGCTATGTGTGTTGGCATTATTAGTCTTTCATTAATGTGGTAAAGACTAATTTGTTTGACAAGTCCTTTGACATTTTTGGGGGAATTCTGTAGGTTGTTTGGTCCTGTAAAGCACAAAGCAGGAGGGCCAAGTTACAGAGCCTTATCTGCACGCCTCTAGTGAAGATGTCAGGTCATCAGTAAGAACCTGCTGCACCATTCTAGATGATGGTATCTTTTGAACCTGACTTCCTCATAGTGAGAGTAAATCTTATGAAAGGTCTGGACCAGAAAAAAATAAAACAACAAAGCAACACTATAAAAATAAGAAGAAAAAATAAAAAATAAATAAATAAAAACAAACAAACAAAAAAAACAGCAGAAACACACACACAAAACACCAAACAAACCAAAAACCCCCATGAGACTCTGGAGCCCCCAGGCCTGTGACAGCCTTCAGAAGCTACCTAAATACCTGTGCCAAGGGAAAAGCATTAAGGGAGAGCTATGAGGAGCACTGGCCTGATTTAGATGTTTGCTGGGGTTACTGTGCTGGAGGGAGCAGAAGGAAAAAGGAAATAAGTCTAAAATAAATGGATGAGGGAAGAGGGAACCATAAGTGTTCTCACAGACAGCAGGAGAATGTGCAAAATTTGGGGTTTCAGCTTTATGTGTGTGTAAAACAAGATCACAGTTTGAGCATGTGAGGAGCAATAATAAAATACTTGAAGTTTTGTTGTATTTTTACTTACTAGTTGAGCTATAGACCGCTCATATGAAATTAAAAGTACCTTGCTCCTTTAATTTTGCTCATTTTTAGACCTTGCTGAGTTTGTAAAAAAGCACTATTGCTCTTCACCCATAGGAAAGGTACCAATAAAAGCAAACTTGCCTCGAAGACACAAGGAAACGTTGAAACACCAAAAATACAGTGAAAAATCATGTCACCTTGTTTTGCTGTTATGAGAAACTGCGGGCACAGCATGAATGACAGTTCTGGATTACTTAGGTTTGAAAAGTTACTACTGCTTTTGATCCACATGCAATGCATCCTATGCAGTGGCTTGGAGACATAGATGAACTACTTCACTGTACCCAGAAATGAACTGCTCGTGAACCACCACCATCAAAATGTCTACACTGGAGCCGTCATTATCCTGTCATAGCTTAGGTTTCTTTACTGTGAATTAATAACATTCCCTCTTTTTATGTACATTGAGCTGATTCATATACAGCTGCTCGGATTTGGTGGGTGCTACTATTTAGTGAAACAGAAGCCCTGTATCAGCAAATAATAAGTGAAAGTTTAATGGCAAAACAACAGACAAGCATCTTGCATTAGCAAGACGGATGCCATAGCTGGGTGAAGTCAGGTTTCAGATAATTGCTAAGGTTCTTATAGATCTCTCTGCTTTAATGGATTGAATAAAAAGACATTTGTCTGAGACTAGCAGATAGTTTGAAATGAAATATGGACTGTCTTGTACTTGAAAAGGCAAGGACTCGGGAAAGATGTTGAAAACAATATTCCCTCCCTTTCTCTGTTTTCCCTTACACATTTTCAAGAAGTGAAGCGAAGTAGTATGTCTACAATTCTAAGCAAATTCTTAATGATGAAGCTCGTATTTTTTATGTATTATACCTGGCAGGTGGTGGCATTTGGAAGAGCAGAGGATCAAGCGCATGACGAAAAAGGCTTGCATAATGTTTCATAAATACTGGTATAGAGAGGCATTGCTCCCAAAGAGCGTTTTTTGGATGCTACTATCACAACTGTGACTGATAATAAGGCAAAAATAATCGTATTTGCTGAAATAGTATTTAAAGATCTAATACTGGCATTTCCAAACCTTTGAAACTGCTGCTTCATTGTTGTTTCTGCTTTTAGAGTACCATACAGGGATATATGAAGGCTCTGAGGTACTGATTTTTTCTCATGGAATAAAAAAATATAAGTTCTTACTGCATGGCATAAGTAAGCAATTGTAAAAGAACCATTTAGTGACTAGGGGGAAAAGTAGTTCTTTCATCTCCTCCCCTTGTCCACCTCATTCACCTGAGAGGATGAGTATGGTTCCTGCTGCATGCTGTAAGGAGGAACTGACTGCATCTGATCTAGAAGGAGAGGAGTTTCTGGCCCAGGAGCTCAGCTGTTCTCTTTCCTTTTATACCTCCCTCTTCCTGCTTAGAACCAGTTCTTTACTGTTGGATTGGGTATAACTAGTTGGCAGGTTTTTCTGGTGGTTAGATTACAATCCAGAGGAAAACATTATCTGTGTTGACAATGATGTTGACAAGGTGCAAAAGGGAAAATAAATCCTGCCAAAGGAACACAGCGATGCTCAAGCTGTCTTCCCCATAAAACTCCTCCAATATACAGAATGTATCTTTCCCTAAATTAATCATCAAAGATACAGAATTCAGGCAGTGCCCATTTTCCTGAACCATGTTCAGTAAATCAGAGCATGTTCTTACAGTTTTTGTTTGTATTTTTAAGGAGGCTTTTATGTATAAAGCACTCACAGAATGATTCCCATGTCATGTAATGCATTAGCATAAGCTCTCTAAATCAATTTCCTTTCACTGCAGTTAAAATCAAGTTTGTATTAGCCTTCTGCCCAGGCCTTGCCCTGACTCCTGTAAGGAGTTTTGAACTCACAGTGGATTACTTTACTGGATAGTTCATTTTAACATTATAGATAATGCATATAAAGCAAAAGTCTTCAGAACAGGTTTTCGGTTACTATGCACTTTTTTCCCCACCTCTTTTCCAACCCTTTTTCCTCCACCTCCATCCACAGTCTCAGTCTAACAAAAGATACACTAAGAGGGAAGTAGGGAATCGGACAGGTCATTACTTGTCCCATCGTCCCCAGTAGTTTCCTCAGTACAGGACTGAAATCCACTGTCGGTTCAGCCCAAATGCATCTCAAGGATCCACACAGGACATGACTGTACTGTTCAGTGTACCTCACTGCAGCAATCTCTCACCAGGTCAATGTGCTAGGCCTGCTGCAGTGGCACGTGAAGGCATAAGCATGGCCCTGGAGACAGTACAGTGTGTTAACATGCTCTGTGTCCGCTCCAAGTGGCCCGGTCCCTGTAGGACTGATCAGTCCAAATACAGTGGCACTGTGACACAGCACTACTATCAGTTGTGGAGTGGGATTCCTCAGCACTTGCTTGGGAATTTTAATGCCGTGCTGTATGGAAACAGCATAGAAATATCTGCTGACCTCAGAGGAACCTCGTATGCCACACACCTGCTCACCCATTTGAGTAACAGGTGGCGCATTGGCCTCCTTTCTGGTTCAAGCCAGTAGCAGCTGCATTCTCTGATGGTCACTCTATGGCTGACTTTCAGAGAACTACTTAGTCTACTCTGGTACCTGCTGATACAGAAACAAGCTCATAAAACCACATCCCCAGCTGTTCTCTGACTATGCCTGACCAAGGGCTGTGCGATAATACCGTAGCCAGCCAGCCACAATGCTCTTGAACTTCCTCTGCGAATTCTTCAGTTCTCTGACTGCACTGATGTAATTTCTGTGGCGTAGAGTTACCTCTGGAGCTTCATTTTTCATCAACAGCTCTGCCAACTTTGGCTTTAAAAAATAACAATGAAAAAACAAATTCAATCACTTAATGGTTCCATCTGGTGTTTAATTGTGCTGACACTGGCATAACACTATTAAATGCCTCAGAGATACAAAAACCTGCCAAGTAAAAGTTATTGATAGAAGAAGGTGTAATTTAAAAAAGAAAATAAAAATTATAGCCAACTCAGCCATCATCAGAGAAGAGTTTCAATAGCTAATCCTGCCCTCTTCTAGCCTGGGCAAAGGAGGCTACAAATACTGAAAAGCAGAGGAGATACTGTCAGTATTTGTCTGCTTGGCCAGACTCTTGAAAACTCCAGTGGCCAAAGAAGATAGCACTTTGCACTATACAAAAAAAAAAAACAAAACCAAAACCACAAAGCAGATATAACTGCTAGATCGGTCACTGAATCTAGAACCATTTAAACCTTTGCATCCCAAACACTCTACCTTTCATTTGTTCTGAACATACACAGAAAGGGTGTGATACACGTAACATGTTACAGTGTCACACATCAGTGTATGTTTGAAAGAGTCCTTGATAACTACAGAAGATAAAAAAATAGTAACTAAAGCCTCTCTGAAAAATAAAGATGTAACATCAAATTAATATTATGTAATTCCCCATAGAATCTCTACTTCATACCTTACATAAAATAATCTTAAATTAAAAATCAACATTTTAAATATCACTTTACTTTTTGGATTGGGATTTCTTGGGTCTTCATTCAGTACCGTCACCTACAGCACAGTAAATTATACCTTCTTCAGAATGGGCTGTCAATGCACTTAGCATTCTATCTGGTAAACCAGAGAATTCCAGATAAATTATAGATAATATTTAACAATCCTTTCTGAGCAAAAATGAAGATTCATCTGTGTTCTGGATGTACCTATAAACACTGGATGTAGTGACTTAATCACCAAAATTTGTGAACTGGCAATATATTAAACAAGTAAGGAAATCAGCCAGGAAAAAAAAAAAGCAGAAATAGGAACCTAAGTACATAGAAATAATTGTCCCTTTGTGACAGACCTACAGCAGGTGGACATTGGCACAAATACACTGCAGTTTATATTTAATTTCTAAAACCTCTTACTTGATCACTCTGTGGCATTGCACTGATCACACTTAAAAGGAAATAAACTTATGAAGCGTATTTTATGGGAAAGCTCATCAATTTTTAAATGGACTTCATAAAATGCAATACTGTAGCAGTTACAACATACCAATTATTCTGTTGAAGAGCCACACCCTGCAGTGGTGCCAAAGAAGAGCACACACCTTCATGTAGCCACTTGTAGACCAAGCTAATCTCAAAGTGCCCTGCAATCCTCACTGTGATGTATTCATTAACCTGAAAGAGCAAAAACAGAGATTTACTAATTCTACCAAGTTTTCATATTTATGTTTGAATGGAGGAGGCAGGAGGAAGTCTCAAGGGGCTATCCAAGACAGCTGGTCATAGGTGAGGGAATTATTGGTTGCTCTAGTCTTAAGTCTACAAACAAGTTTTAGTGCCGTCTCTCTCATCTTAATTTTGGAAAGTTATCTTGTAGCATAAGAACAGTGGACAGAGACAGATCCCAGCCCTTTGTCTGGATGACTCCTGTTCAAAGCAAATGCACTGAGATTGTGCCTGTTTTGGAAAGTGACACTGTATAGCAGGAAGACCCAAAAACCTCTCACACCTCCCAAACCACTCAGGAAAGCACGTATACTTCTGAGGCAGAGGCTGTGGCATCAGATGTGGACAGACTCAGGAAGCTCAAGTCCTTGCTTGCCCTTTAACTACTGTTGTTGATGAGAGTGGGCAAGATTTGGACAAGGTTTAGTCCCCAGTAAAGAATTAGCATTTTGACACATAGAAAATACTTTCTTAACATCATGGTCACCAAAGCCTTTAGCATTGTCTGTGCACACAGACCATGAAGAATTCCCTAGTGACACCAAGCAGGGGACTTGGAAACACTTCCATTTAATCCAAAAGCCATCTAGCGCCAGCCTTTTCAGGCCTCTGACACTCCCACACATTCAAACAAAGTAAATATTATGTTGTAAAAACTAACTGCTTTACTATACCCACTTCCATTTTCATGTAGCTCTTACAGAATATCAAGTTAATTTGATATAGCACATAATTCATATTCTATAATCTGTATTTGTGAAACCAAACTCTCAATATTTTTCTGCTTTAATTTTTACAGACATAAAAACTGCAGCTGCAGCATGGTATTTTGGGAGACTCAAACTCTCACAGATTTTACAGAATAAACGTAAGTCCAACCCAAATAAGTATACCTACTTCTATGAAGCAGTTATAGCAGCCGTAAGAATTTTACTGCCATTTGTTGGAAATTGTTCCTTCATGTCAGCTGCCAGCCTGGTAGTGTGAGCCAAGTAAAGAAAACCTCCTATGGGTTTGGCTTCCTGTCATTCTGTCAGGCCCTTGTATGTGTCTATATTAGGTAGCAAGGAATTAAAAAATCCACCTGATCCAACCCCTGTAAGTAATGGGTATGTTACAAACTCAGTGCCTGAAGGCATACTTTCTCACTTGGGTCACAAATGTCTTACCTTTGTTTCTGGTATTTTTGCAGCATGCTAGGCCCAGCTCCGGTAGCTAAAAAGCAGTGGTAGACTTTCCATGGTCTTCAGTGGAAACTGGATCAGGCCTCAAAGTATGGCAAACAACTGCCTGCTACTGAACAAGCCCACAAGAAAAATGAGGAATGGTTCTTTCATATTCCCAAGCTCAGAAAAGACTCTTCCGTGATACCTCCAGTAGGGAAGATGGACCTCTGTTTTACTGAAACCCTGAGTTACAACAGGTCCAGGCAATTTGCTTTTCCCTCTTCTCACTAAGATGCCACATGAGTAAAACAGAGGTAATGATACCAGCTTGTGTAGAGGCTGTTGGGAGAGCCATTCTTTGTAAAGAATGTGTTAAAGAAGAAGAAATGTAAGCAAGTAGCGTGTTCCTTGCAATTAAGACACCTCAGAGAGGCTACAAAATGTGAAATAATTAAAAAAAAAAAAAAAGAGCTAAGAACAACTGTAGGAAAAGTAAAGCAGTAAATATGACACAGCTGGGCAAGCTTGCCATCCTCAGGCCGTTTCCATTGTCTGACCATTTCTTCATCTTTATAAGTTGACGGACCTCCTTCCTGATTCAACATCACTGTTACAGTATTGCTGTAAACAAGCAGAAATATGAAACCTGTTTTTCCTGGTGTATCCCAGTAAAACTTAAGCAATCCGTGAGGCTCTCTTTGATCTATGAGTCTGTAATTACAAACCCACTTTGCATATCCGCTCCTTCACTGAGCTTTTCTCATGCTACAGGCCTGTGAGACAGGTATAAATTATAATCCCTATGGTACAGACAAAATAGTCAGGTTAAATTCTTGGTTTAGGAATTTAATTTAAAAAGAAACTGGTGTAAAATAATGTAATTTTAATGTTATTACCACTTACTAGTACATTCCTAGGAGTTCTAAAACACTTCAAAATCTAATGAAAATTTAAAGGAAGAAACAAATAAAGTAAACCAGCATGCAGATGCCATTCATGTAGGAGCCTACAGTTTCAGGAACATTTTTATGTCTCTATCCTTAATCTTTATTATGAATTATAAGTATTCGGGTGTTTCTTTTTTCTACCCATAAGCAAATAACACTTAGTGACGGCCTTCCCTGGACACGGGGGATTTGAGAATTTTGGGGTTTATCGTTTAAAATACATCCTGGTTTCACTAGGATAGAATCATAGGCCAGCCACGGCGTGCAGCACATTAGCATTTTTGAGTCAGACAGGAGCTTAGCTGGGAGCCTGAAAAGCCAGGGCAGCTGACCCAAGGTAGCTACAGGTGTATCCCATACCATAAATGTCAGCTTTGTGATAAAGGGGAAGTTTGCTGAGGATGGGAGTTCTTTCTCCTGCTTCTTCCCTCAAGGGCTGTCATCCCTGGAGGGGCTTGTTCAATGTTCTTCTTCCAAGAACTGCTTTCCTGTTTATTGAGGTCTGTGTTTGTTCACAGAGCTGAGACTGACTTTACATACTTTATATTGGCATTAGCATTAATAGTAGTTTGGCTGTTTTGTTAAATCCATTTTCATTTTGACCCATGTGCCTCCTCTCCTTTTTCCCAGTCCCCCTTCTGGGCTGGGGAGGGGTCATCAGGTGATAGAGTACCTGTGACAGTTCAGCCCCAGATAAAGGCTAAATGTAGACAAAGCACCAGGGATAGTCTGAGTTTACTGTGGTGGTGTTTGTTTCTGGGTTTTTATTTTTGGGTGGTTTTTTTTCCACAGCTTAACTGGATACAGCAGGTGAATCTTTATTAAAAGGTTTATTTTTCTTGAAATCCCACTGGGTTTTGAAAAATAAATACATATATATGAGCAGGGACAAAACAAGTAGCATCTGGAATCCTGAGATTTAATGCTTGCACTTTTTATTTTCTATGTATTTTTTCTTTCTTTTCCATAATGTAAGGTTGGTCATTCTAAGTAAACTTGTTTGGTTTGATTTTATATCCTAACTGAGAATTGTTTAAAAAGTAATAGTCAAAAATATTTTAAATAGCTATGAGGGCACTGAAGTCTATTTAAAGTCCTCTTAAACAAGAGCTGAACAATCATTCCGTGTCCTGATTCAATAAAATATATTTCTCCAATCTCAAGAGCTTATTCAGGATGGTACACCAATGCACTTCACTTATTTAAAAATTAAGGTAGCTGTGAGTTAATGTGTCCCTTGTTTTTAGCTACTGTTCCTCTCCACAGAGCATGAAATTTTGACCTGAGATGTTTTGAGTACTCCAAAGTCATGAAAGGAGCATAAAAGAACAGGACCAAGGAAAAGACTGTGCTGTAAGTAAGAATAATTTGTAACCTTGTTCATGTCATATAGAGGTGTGGAGAACTACACAGAGATATAAAGAGATAGTAACATTATCTAGAAGAGAGCTGTTCAGTTTACATGCTCTGGTGGGTGTGAAACTTGAGAGGAAATGACCTGTGTGTCTGCTTTCCACAAGCAGGGATCTGCTCTTTACAACTGCATTCAAAATTGATAGTAAATTAGCAGCTGCAGCTGTTGTCAGATAGGCTTTTAATGACAGAACAATCTGTGCCCCTTTAGATAGGGCACCCACCCACCAAAGGAAGAAAGCTGTATAGAAGGGTAAGTATTCAAACAAATCCTTGCAACTGTTTTAACAAGATGGGTGTTAGAAAAACCTGGGAGAATAAATGAAACCCAGTGAAAGAAGTAAGAGTCGAGCTGGAAATGTCAACCCATAAGCAATGCTTTTTAAAGGACTTTTTTTAAAACATGTATCTAACTAAGATCTAATGAAGACAATTGTGGTCTTAATTTCCATCCTTATTAAAAAGACCATAGAAAATGGAGCTGGAATGGACTTAGAGGAGTCACGCAGACACATTTAAATAAAGGGAGGGACCAAACAAGTGTGAAAATACTTGATGGTGGCCAGGCACAAAGATTCTTGTTATTGTAAACTATGCCATATTAGGTCAGTAGCTCCAATTTCTCCATGTAATTATGCCAATTATTTATATTACAGGAAACCATAAAGTGAACAATCCATAGAAAAAATGGCATTTGGTCATCTCTTTCTATGACCTGTACACTGCACTGCATTGTGAGGCACTAAGAAGTGGTGAGGTGGAAGATGAGTGTCTTGTATTTGTCTTTGTGGAATATCAGCCTGCAGTTCATGTCATGTGTTCAAGGCAGCCAGAGAGTTGCCTTCCAATTGCCTGCTGTCTCCTTTGCAAGAGCAAATTTTCTCCTAAGCCAAGTGCATCCTGCCCTCATAGCACTGGTTTCACAAATAGGAAATTCAATTTGAAAAAATATTTATGTGTAGCTTGGCAAGTTAGATAACACCGTGCTTTTAGATTGCTTGAAAAAAATAGTGGCATTTGACTCCTAGAGGGGACAGGTTCCTGCACCTTGAGGTTCCTTCACCTCCAGGTGACCTGCAAACAAGATGGAAACTCTGGTTTTCATCTTCCCACACATGTAGATGTCAATCCCCTCTAATGCCAAACTCTCCATGGACTATAAGCCTGAGCAAAAGTTTGGTCACCAAAGACTGTGCTGGCTTTACTTTTTTGAGTGAAGAGGATAGATGAAAAACAGCCAACCAAAATAAAGCCAACTTACTTTTAAACACCCAGCTAAGAAATTACTACACTGAAAAAAACAAAATTAAAACATTGTTGGACAGCACATCAACTTTCTCATGTTTGTTATGCTTTTGAACATTGTTCACATTCTTGCATAACTTCATGCTCTCCAATTAGATTATTAAATCATCTGGCTGCCGAGCTTTTAGGAATAGAATAGACCCAAGAACAGCTGTACCACAACTACCACAGGTATCTTCAGTGTTTGGATGAGCTCTATACAGTTCTTAACAATTTCAGGCTGGGGTGCATCAAAACTTAGAATCCAGGAGGATAAATGTAAGATGCAACTCCAAGTCTTCTCAAAAACAGGTAATTCTAAGACATGATAACTCTCATAGGTGGGAAGACAACAGCATCCTCTGAAATAATTGGGAAAAGCTATGTTTCCAGTGCAAGCCTCAAATACTACAGGGTTTTTTGCTTGCATTCTAACTTTTTGCTTTTCTTTTTCTTGGCTTTGTGAATACATTATATACATTACTGGAGGGTGACATACAGAGGCCGATCAAACAATGCAAACCCCAGTTTTTGCTGCAGCATCAATCCTTTTCGACTTCGGGCTACTCAGTTCCCCAGAGAATAAAGCAGTGATAATAACCCATTTCACCACGATTAATATGCTCATGTACTATACTGTACAGTATATTGTAGCTTATACACTCTTACACATTGACAACCGCTTGATTTTATACAGCCACTGGCTGCTTAACCTATTATTTTGAATGACAGTTTTTCACCTAAGATACAATGCTGATTTTATTAAACCTGCATATGTTTATAATCCTGCCAGTGTGCAGGAACTATCTGTTAAATAGCTGGATATGTAGCAGCTGAAATTCAGAAACTATGAAAAATGATACAGGTTAACTTTAATAACTGTCCTCCTAAGTAATTAGAGTTTATAATTGGTTTTCAGCAATTTTTTTTTCCATTATACCTTAGCCTGCTTTATAAATTCCAATACTTCTTCCTCAGAGAATTGATCAAACATGATAAATCTTAACTATTTATGACACTTGCTCTATGCCTTGATACTATTTTAGCACTGTAGCTGGTACTCGGGGAATGGCTGATGTATTTGGAAGCTACCATACATTTTAAATACATGGCCAGTCCTCTATCAGCAGCCTCCAGGGTGTTAAGGCTATTTCATGCTATGTAAAAATAGGTTTAAGCAACAGTCTACAGATCACTCTAGATTACCAAAATGCAACATGGTTTTCATGGACCAAGGTTTCTTTTGCAAAATATTTTCAAACTGTTTTTCACAACTATTGGAAAGTTTATCTGCAGATTAATCATAATCAGAAAATACTGTCTCACCACTAATCCCTGAAAATGTCTTAGTTGAGATAATTTTTACCTTTCATTACACTAGCTAAAGTAAAAGTATATGTTCCTCTTTCAAGAACAACAAAATGTTAATCAGAACTCTAGGAGTTTTCAAAGCAACGGTGTTCTCCAGACTAATGTGTTGGTTTAAGTGGTCTCCTGTAATCTGTATTCTACATCATGAAAACACTGCCATTTATTCTATTTTTGCTTCTGAAGGTAAAAACCTCAGTTTGTTACATTTGATATTGAAATTGTTCTAGACTCTCCAGTGTCCACACATAAGGCAGCTTCTGGTGAATATTTTCACAATTTGAGTATGAAAGTTGGTAAATCCAACTTAGAGAAACAGAATGAGGTATTGGAATTAGATGCATAAGTACAGACTGATGTTAATGTCAGTCCCATTCTATGGCATCTGCCAATAGAAAGTAAGGTTGATTCATCTGAATACAAAGTGCTAAAGCTTTGGAAATTGCCTTCTTAAACAGATTGAACAGATCTTTTGCCTTGAAGAATATAATGACAGAAAGAAGGAATGTGCATTGTATGCGCCTTCAATGGAAACCCAGAAAATTTTGTCTAGGAAGAAGACAGGCATCCAGAAAAAAATGGATTATTCAGCTAAATCCCAGGTTAGAGCTTCATACAAACTACCTTAACTTCTCACATCAGTCACAGTGCTCATTTGTGCACAGCCTAGGACTGCTGCTGAAGAAGGAGGCAGGTAATGCAGACTCTTAATTATTCTCAGCAGCAATCTGGAGAAGTATCTGGAAATGAAATTAATCACTTTGAGCAGCAAGGACACTGAGTTCTTTCAGTGTATGTTTCTGTAAGAAACCAGTGTTTGCAGCTGCACTATGGCAAGTATATTTTACTCAGTTCACATTGCAGCATTTGTGGATGATTTCAGAAGGCCTGTGGGAGTGTGGATGGAAATGTTCCTTAATTCCTTACAGTGATTCTCACTCAATTTTCTAAAAAGGTGAGGTTGCGCAAGATAAGCGGTCAGGGTGTGATCTCTCCTCAGTCTGCACATTTTCTGTTGCAATGATTATTATCAAGAAAACACAGTACTTGATGGGAAAGTCCAAATGAAGTGATAATAAATGGCTACAAACACAGACTGCTAGAGAATGGGCCAAACAATTGTTAATATTAACTCAGGGAAGCTCAGTTTCCCTAGATTTACTACTTCACAATGAAGAAACTGAAAAGCAAGTTGGTCAAAAACAAGAACTCAGTGGGTTAGAACTTCAGTCACAGAAACATATAACCTGCTGCTCAGCATTCCCTTCACCAAATGAAAAATAGTCCTGTGATGACAGACCAAGCAAACAGGAGCTCCCAAGAGGAAAGGCTACGGACAGTTTAGGCCCTTCAGACATTCATCTGTGACTAAGAAAACTCCAGCCTGACTGTACAGTGCATTGGTGGAGTGCTGAAGGGAAGTGTGCATGATATTGAGGTGACTGAGAGAGAAGACTGAAGAGGCTGCCTGTGAGCACAAGAGCTAAGAGTCCAATCAATATTCTTGCAAACTTAATAGCTCGGAGACACCAAAAGCATGCAACTCTACAGCAAAGCATTTCAGAAGTGCTGTTGCATTGTTACAACCAGAAGAAACTGGGTGCCACATTTTCAGAATATACAGAAGAGGGTATAATTCCCTTCAGTGCCTGTATATTTGTTTATGGAGCTGTTCCTCCATTCTAGGTTGCTGAGTGTCTCTGCAGCACTTTTAACCTTCACCAGCCAATGAATTTCAGTTCTGTAGTCCTGGTGGCACCTGAGCAACTTCATGGCCAGGACTAGGAAGAAAATGCACAAATGCATGCCACCCTGCATGGCAATGCTCTTAAAGAAACCAAAAAAGGTGCAAAGTAAGCAGTTCTTCCCATCAAATGACCAAATTTGTCCCAAGTTTTAGGCAGAATTGGTATAATGCCTTGTGAAAAAGTTCTCATTTAGTGCATTAGTGCTTCCAAAATTTATTGTCAAATATATCTGGTCAGACAGTTACCTGGCGGGAAAGGCTTAAAATAATATTCCAAAGCAGTTATTCACCCTATATTCTGCTAGCAAAAAGTAGTAAACCTGCAGTGGCTGCGTAGAAACTGTTGTTAGCAGATGATCAGAGATAATCTGAGAAGGTCTGGGTATTTAAAAACAAACAGTATCCAAAAGGCAGGGATGTTATTGCTTGACAATTATTCCCTTCTCATGGTAATCCATACTTCAGGCACTCAGAACAGCTCTCCAAGGATTGCATAATTCTAACCACCTCTACTAAGCAGCAGCCATCCAGCCCAGCTGCCTGCTACTCTTACCTCTTTCTTCACAAATGCTGGATGACAGTGAGAAGCCAATTGTGATGCGTGACTGGTCAGCATCGTTTTGCACAACAGGAGCTAGACAGGAAGAAAGCAGAATGCAATGATTATGATCATACATGCAAGAGTTAGCTTTCAAAAATATGAACCCAAAGATTTTTATTTTTTTTTTTTTAAGAAGGGGACTGCAGTAGCACCTGGAGAGCTGGAACAGGCTTGACCTCAACCTATGGTTCTGCACCAAGGCTTACTGACGCCTGCTGAATGAAATGCTCTGGATGCAAATGGTGCAATATGCTATGACTTTATCACTCACCTTGAAAGAGGAGAGTAAAAATGCTTTCATAAATGGTTTGAAACATTGCCCAGTTTCACTTGCTTTGTTCTTGTAAGTGTTTGTACCTCTTGCTTCAGCTGCAAAGCTATTTCATCATGTCCTAAAACAACGCTTTGCAGAGAACTGCAGCGTAACAAGTTTTAAAGTAGAACACATTGGCTTACCCAGCCAACAGAGGAGAGTGTAGTCTTAACAGAAAGTGCTTTTTTCCCTTTTGCAGACAAATATTACAACACAGCACATTAACATGACATGACCTTACCTTTAATTCCTAGAGGCATGTCTGATGCTGTCTCAGGTTTTCTTTTTTCTTTTGTAGTGTAGGCTGGTAGAGCAAAGATTTTCTTGTTATCGTTCTTTTCTGATGGCAGGGATTTCACACTCTGTACCTTTGGACCCCAGAGCATAATTCTTAACCTCTTCTGAGGCTTGGCTTCTCCTGGATCTCACACTTTTGTACACTAGTGACTTCTGGTGCCATTTATGGTAGTCAACCTCCTCAGTGAGTTTTCTCCAGCTACAGGTTAGCACATTAACAAGTCCCTAAAGGAAACCAGTCTCGTATCTAGCAAGAAGCTGCCACTTCTCTCCAAGTTCCTGTAAAGTGTTGGCAGCCACAGACTTATTCAACATGTTCAGTGCTGAATCTTCATCTGCCTGTGGGATCAAAGATGTTTGACAGATCTTTGGGTTTGTATCCTCCTTAGTGGTTTTACACAGCAAATAAGACACTTGTTGCAAAACTGGATTTTTTTTGTTTGTTTTTGTAGTATCATCATTTAAGAAACCCTCGTCATGCCTTTCTGTATGCTCAAATGTACAGATGGCACTCCTGCCTTCAGGTGGGCTGCGGATGAAATCAGGCTGTATCACTGAGAGCAGTAACAGTAAAAGAACACAGAAAAGAGACCTATTAGAGACCTTGCTTCTTCAAACATATGTGGACAGGCTGATAGTGCTCTCTTTGAGCACTCCATTGAGACTCAGCCATACTTCCTCCCAATGAAGACACTCCTAGATCAAGCTCAGAAATATCTGTGCAGAGCACCTGAAGGAGATTTAGTGCAGCCATTGCCAAACTAGGGAGTCTCTGCACTGGCAGGGCATGCTTTGGACTATGCCTGCTCAAGTGCAATGTAATGTAGTGTAACATGCAGATTGATTTTTTCTCTCCTATGTAAAATTATTTCCTGTTGCTTCAGTAAAGTGGTAATTGAATAAATCCAAAACTTTGCTTCCTTAGATGTGACATGCAAAGGACTTTCAGATTTAAAAAACTTTGAGTGTCTAAAGAAGTCTTCTCTGGTAACTGCTCATTCTGTACTATTTTGCGCTGAGCTTCTTTTTATTTTTCCAGTTTGGGAGCTCTGATCTTCCATAGTTATGAGAGGATCATCTTTATAATAAATTGTAATATCTTAATTCGAGGACTGCCAGTGTGGAAAATTTATCAACAATTTTAAGTTTTGAAATCTAAAATACAAAGAAAGTTTACAAAAAAATATTAGTCCTCAAGCCTCTAAACACATACAATCTTAGCTGTAACCCCATGGCTACCCCATGATCACTTTAGACACCTTGAGTGCACACAAATGTCTTCATAGACTGAAACAACCTGGAGTAAAATTCTGAAATTCAAAATCATATTAGGTAAACTAAAGTTTGTCCTTGGAACAAAAACATCAGTTAAAGCAAATGTAATGAAATCTAAATTTAAGACCCAGTTATCCCAAGGAACTCTGTGAACGTTGGCTCCTAGTACATTAGGCAGCAGACAAGAACTTCACGAAATCCACAGAGCTCTGTACCTAACAATGTGCTGTTGCTCAGTCCATGCCAAAACAGTAGAACATGGGTATTATATGGCATTCTTTCAGTAAGTGCTCAAGGTTTATATGTTAAATGTATTCAACTCATGAAATGCTAACAGCAGAAATGAACATTATGTACTGTGCCTCAAGGAGTTACATTTCTGTATATTAGGTCTCCCTCTGCTCACACTGTGTGGCTAGGTGCCAGCTCTGGTCATGTGGTTCCTCCATCTCTCCTGTTCTGCCTTGGCCACATCTACCTTGGAACTCTTTGCATCTTCCTTAAAAAAAAGTTGACAGGCGCTTCCATGCTCCCACCACTACTGGCATCACACTATTGCCTGGGAGTAAAGCCAGAGGGAAAATCTGCAGTGAAAATATGAGGACAGTTCTTATGGTATCTTTTTACCCTTCTCTTTCATTCTAGTTTTCATCTACAACAAAATGAATGCTTTCAATTTAAGATTTGAGAAGGTATGAAGGGGAAGAGGGAAGTACAAGAATATCCTGGATATAAAAGAAAATACCTGGTCAAAGAAATATACTGGTCCTGCCTCCAGCACTGCAGCTGTAAATACTGGGTTCATTACTCCCTAGAATGAAGAACGGGTGGAGCACCTGAGAGGAAAATAGTTAGGTCAGCAAGCTGTGAGAAAGAAACTGTTTATCTTTTTTACACTAATAGTGAGGCTGAGGAATTACTTTCTGTGTGAGGCCTTGAAAATCTGCTTCCAATACTACAGTAACCACCACTGTATGAACAGGTATACACTAATGCATCAGTGGATTAAATTTCACAGAGCTGATTACAAAACTGAAGATCAAAATACCGTTTTTCGATAATTTATGTTTATACTACCCTAAACAAATGTTTTCATGAGATATGACCTACAGTTATTTCTGAGGCTAGGCATGTCTCAATTTGTTATCTGAAAAAGAAGACTGCTTGCATCTGCAGTTATAGCTCAGTAAGTACATGGATAAATATGCTTTTATTTTTTAAAAAAGAGAGGTTTATTACTATCATAAATATTAAAAAATTATTTGAAAGATACCAGTGTGGGGACCCTTGACTTTGTGGAGGCTTCCATCCCCTATCAAGACTGCACAGAGGCACAGAGATCTGATGCTCACTGTAGCCCATCCTAATACACATCTCTGCAAACATGCCTAATGCAATATCTCCTTATCACAGAAATAGACGGAGTCTTTTTGAAGCACTGGTCCAGACAATGCATTGCTTTGTTCATGTGAATCTCGTCACTTAAAAGCAATTTTAAAAATTAGCTCCAGAGGAGGCAATAAACTGACTTATTTTTATTTTTCACAGCTTGCCCCTGAGAAGTGTTTGCTTTGTCCCAGCCTGAGTGCACAAGCAGCAGTCTGTGCCTCTCAAGGTGACTTTCAGCAATAAGAAAGATTGAATTTATTTCTTTTTAGAAGCACTCCTTGCATCCTTTGAAAACCCATCCTCCAAAGGATATTGATATTGTGACACTAGCTGATGCAAGCCAGGATGTTTGGATTACAGCTGACAGACTGTAATCAAACTGCTGTATGATAGCAAGTAAAAGAACGTGACAAGACATGTGGAAAGTCCACAGTGAATAGTTTTAAATGTGAATTCTTTGTCTGCTTTTGAGCTACTTCATCAAGGTTTTAGGTAAAATCTTAGAAAAGGAGTGGTTTCAGGACTAAGGAAGCCCTTATCTGTGCTAAGGAAGCCCTTATTTGGTGATAGCTATCATTCCTATAGTAAATGCTATCCGTGATGATGGTTGGGGAAGTACGAGTCCTCTGTCCTCTGCAGCTATTGAGAGGGAATGTCTTTCCTTCTAGAGCTCATAGACATATTTGTTTTCATGCAAGGAACATTTTCTTTGTCTACATGCAGCCTTTAGGCCCAATATTAAACCTCTAGTCATAAAATTTGTCCCATTGACTTCAGTGGATTTTTAGAGCCAAGTAAGAACTATGAGTTTTGGCCACAGCTAAGAGAAAGAGAATTAAAGTGTCATAAACACATAAATAATGGCATCAGTCCCAGAAATGCAAACAGAAACAAAGATAACATCTCTGTTATCTCTTCTTGGGACTGATATAGGCCACTTACTCCCTAGTCGTTCTCCCTCCCCCCCTTTCCAGCGGTAAACTGCAGCTGTCAGAGACAGCTCGCCCACTCCATTCCATGCCATTTCTTGACACTTACATACAGCTTGAAAAGAAAACACAAAAGAAAACAACATACTCTGAAAGAAGTCTTCTCCTGAAGAACACAACTTCATTTGCTAGGAAAATAGTGCAGGGGGAGCTGCCTCCTTGGAATAAATGAAGAGGTGAGTCTCTGTGTTCTCTTTCAGGAGAGGGTTTCAAGTCCTGCTCCTTAGTTACCACGTTTTGGACCACATTTAGCCCTTCCCTTAACTCCCCAGCCGCTGCCTGCCTTTGCCCAGGAGGCTGGTTAAGGAAAAGGAATAGCCACTGTCAGAAAATGAACAAAAAAACCCAGTATCTTTCTATACCTAAAAATGGCATTCCCATGTCTCTTCTGGCCTATGGCTTGTCTGATACTGTCTTCTTATCATGCTGACTAGTACAGTGTGAAATTGGAAAATGTAGCATTCATTAATATATATTAAATGCTGGGAACAGCTGACTGGCAACAACAGGACAAAAATCTCTGAGCTGGTAAGGGCACGCTACGAGATGTGTCTCTGCTCCTGAGACCAAGACCTCTTTAAAGAAACCAGGTGGGGAAGAGGGAGTCCAGCTGTGATTCTATTCACGCTAATGTTCACTTTCTTAATGCAGACAGACCAGCTTCTTACTCCCACTACAATTTTTTCATACAGGATTCCTATTTCTGCACGTTGGTTACCATGCTTTTATCCCGTCAGGTACCTGTCCTCTCCTACGCAGAGCATAGCTCTCATTCTGGGGATGGAAGTGGTATAACCTGGAAGGTGCTTAACTATGTTCCTTCCAGCATGCCCTCTTCCCTGCAAGCCTAATGGACACAGCTTGTGGAGTGTGATTTTATGATGATTTTCTTTTACTCTGCTAGATTTTATTTGTATTTTTTGTTGTGGTATGATTCCCCTCTACAGTTTATTTTCAGCCTACATCTTAAGGAAAGGAGGTTTGTGCAAATATCTGGTTTCAGGCACATGTGGCAGAGTAACACACCCAAAGATAAAGGTGCCTGGACACACTTGGGGAAAATCATCAGCTGGGTAGACAACAGAGGCCCAAGGAACTGTCCCCAGCAAAAAAAAAAATGTCAGGCTGAACTCTGCTGAACTGTGTGGCACCAGTCAGCTGTCAAACTGCACATGTAGTACTACAGTGCAAGCCATCTTCATTGGGGCACCTCAGTGGTTACGAATGGTGCTGGTGTCACTATGGGGAGGAACAAAACAACCCTCTGAGAAAATTGGCTTCGTTAATTCAGCTGATCACAGAATTATTTGTTTTACTTGTCTCTTTTCCTCTGATGCCCTTACTTCTGGATCTCATGTCTGCATCTGCTGCATGAGATGTATTATTTTACCTGCTCTATTTTTCCTTTGTCTGTCTCTGGTCAGTCTTCCTCCTTCTGTATTCCCTGGGCATCTGTAGATTTTATGGCCTGTGACTTCAGTTCTCAAGTCAACAAAAACCATGGTCTTAAGCCCAGGGGAGCCAGCACCCGTCCCAGTCCCACGAAAGGCCCAGCTGGATGCTCCCACATTTGAGTGCTCATACAAGGACAAGCAATGAAGGATGTGCTGCTGTGACACCTGCACAAACCAGAACTGAGCTCGTTTGATCAGTGCCAGAGCATTAGCTTAGTCTTTTGAAGAGCTATGCTTACTGAGAATTGTAGCAGCCCAGGAGTGAGAAGCTGCCTGTGGGTGTGAGCTGGGGGGAAAAATGGAAGGAAGCAGCCAGCCTCAGTGGGGCCAAGCAGGCAGAGTTTGGGACTCAGTGAGATACAAGGCATTACCAGTTTTCCTAAGCAAAGACCTGGCTGCAGAAGAATTTTAAAACACAGTTATGTAGCTGTTACAAATGGGCCCACTTCTAACCTTTATATGCTATACATTATCGTAACACTATATTATGGTATACGTTATACATACATCTCAGGCAAGAGTTGTTAAAATGTACCAGTAAGGAAGAAGGAAAAAACCCCAAAACTGCGTACAGGAATTTTAAGAATTAGGATGATTTAATGGTCTTTTAGTGGATGCTGGTAATAGTGGTATTTCTCCTTGGTTTCCTAGGTAGCAGTGGAAAGGGGACACGGCAGTGCCCTTTACCATGTATTAGAAATTTCCTTTTTTTGCTCCATGGGACTCGAAAGTAGTTATTTTTTCTTACATTATTTTCCTTCTGTACAAGTTCTATCTCATGTGATTTTAGTTAATTCGTTCAGTATTCTCAAGCTGTAAAATCTTAAACAATCTTAAGCACTGTAAAACATTTCATGGTAGTTGTTCCTGCAGGGACAGGACTGCTTTGTTTTAGCAAGTTTTTCCTCTTTTTATTCTATTTCCCAAGGAAGATACTTGCTGATGAAGACAGAACAAGTCTCTGCTGTTGGCCTTGCATTTCTGAAAACTTCCTTTGTGATGGTGTCATGGTTTCACTGAGACAGAACCACCGGCCTGCCATGGCCATTAGCAGTTTGGAGTGAGCCATGGCAGCTGACCCAAGCTGGGCCAAGTATAAAATTCTTTACTTTTTACTGGCATTGGTATTATTTTGGCTGATTTATTAAATCCATTTTCGTTTCAACCTACGAGTCTCCTCTCCTTTTCCTGATCCCCCTTCTTGGCTGGGGGGGATCATAAAACAACTATGATAGTTTAGCCCCGGATACAGGCTATACGTAGACAGATGGCTACCGGCTTGTCATCTTATTCCACTGGCCTTCCCACACACAAGCCCCGTTATGTGCACTTCGAACTGAACTCCTCCAATTCCATCTCCTGGAAAATGCAGGTGACCAAAAACGGCCTTTCAAACTCGGGCAAACTCCCCCTAAAAACCACACCTGTAAAACGCCATCTCCGTGCCACGCGGGGAGTACAAACAGGAAGCACGACCGCGTACAGAACAGAAGTTGACAACGGCCATGGCGCCGGCAGCCAGCGGAGCCCAACGCCGCGGGCTGGTCACCCGGGGGCGGGCTGCGAGGGACGGAGGGGTTGCCAGGCCGCGGCGGTCCCGTGGAGCGACAGCGGGCCGGGCGCGGGCAGCCGGGCGCGGGTACCGGCGGCCCTCATCCACTCGCGGCCGGCCCGCCCACACCCACCACGGGGCGCGTGAGCGCCTG
>JANHFX010014524.1:0-11299 GCA_027560015.1 Chloroceryle amazona
GGAAAGGAAAGATGGAAGAAAAAAAAGCAAAGGCCCACAAAACAAATGTCAGGTAAACAACTCAACTTCCCTCAACTTATTTACTAGACTTTTAAAAAAGAATTAGCTGACATAAACTTAGTAAACTTAATTCCACACTAAACATTGTTATAGTTAAATAATTTAATTTTGCTTAGTGGGTGTATAAGATTTAACTAATGCTGAATTTTATTTACTTCCTTTTCAATACACATATGTACATTAAATCTTAATGTCATTTAATCAAAAACTTTTAAAGGTATGAAGTGAAGATCTACTTTGTATAACTGGAGTAACAGAAACAAAAATTTGAAACATGATAAAAATAAGACTGACAAATAAAGTAGTGAAAGTTATACAGAAGGCAGGTAAGAAATTTCTGTTTTCAGTGTCTCCCAGCTCAAGGGAAAAAAGACATTTGGTTCCAACTCATAACAGGTTTACTTGTTGGATGGTTTTATTTTTAAATTTACATATATATGCATATATTAGCTTTACCTTAATTACTACTGCAAAACTGTTCATAAACAAGAGTATTCTGTATTTTTATATCCTAAGAAGATAAACATAGTACTACCAGTTTTAGTTCAGATTCTGTGCTGTAATTGTTCTGTGGGTACTAATGAAACTTTCCAGAAAGCCTCAGTAAGGTCTACAATAATAATAAAAATATTTTTAAAAGACTGACTTCAAATGCTAATTCGCTCAGACTATTAATATGCAACATCTGTTCCACCTTACAGATTTTGCTTAGTTGGATGAACAGTAGATTGTGATTACAATCAACAGAAAGCTAACCCTTTGAATTATTCTCTATTTACAATATA
This sequence comes from Chloroceryle amazona, assembly GCA_027560015.1. Lineage (NCBI taxonomy): Eukaryota > Metazoa > Chordata > Aves > Coraciiformes > Cerylidae > Chloroceryle > Chloroceryle amazona. The sequence continues at coordinate 846 of JANHFX010014524.1, forward strand.
ATTCATTAACTCTCACTGGAACATTCTGTATGCAGATGTCACAAAGGCAGAATGTCCGGTGCCATCAAAATAAGCTATGATTAAAAGAAAAAGGTACACTTATTTTGGAATAAAAGCATTATGCAGGGCGTTAATCAGATACATCTAATCAGCAAAACTCTATGTGTAATCAAGCCCTTAAAATTTAATTATCTGGTCTACTGGTATTGATTTCATCACAATCTAATGCTACTACTAATTTATGTAATTCTTATTTGATTTACATTGTTTCTTCTAGGTGTGATAGCACACTGTCTTAATTTATCTTTGCTTACACAACTGATATTTGCTAGTTTTCAGACCTATCTTTAACATTTTTCAGGTGGTTAAAATGATTGCTCTTTCCTGTGGGGAGGCTGCAGCTTGAGTATTGTGCTCAGTTTTGGGCACCACAGTGTAACGTGCTGGAGCATGTCCAGAGAAGGGCAACAAAGCTGGTGAGGGGTCTAGAGAGCATGTCTTAGGAGAAGCAGATGAGGGAGCTGGGGTTGTTTAGTCTGAAGGAGAGGAGGCTGAAGGGAGACCTTATTGCTCTTTACAAGTACCTGAAATGAGGTTATCGTGAGGTGGGTGTTGGTCTCTTTTCAAAAGTAATAAGCAATAGGGTGAGAGGTAATGAGTTTAAATTGCACAAGAGGAAATTTAGATTAGACATTAGGAAAACTTTGTATACGTAAAGGGTTGTTAGGCATTGGAAGAGACTGCCCAGGGAGGCAATGGAGTCACCTTCCCTAAAGGTGTTCAAAAAAACCCGTAGACATGGCATTTTGCACCTGGTTAAGAGGTTATGATAATGTTAGGTAGATGGATGGACTTGATGATCTCGGAGGTCCTTTCCAATCATAATGATTCTGTGATTCCTATATCCCATTTATGAAATCTACTAACTCTAGCTATGCATCATAAACATAATCAAATTAGTATACCATCAAAGTCACGAAAACATGGAAACACTTCATAGACAATATAATGCCAACATACCTAAGAAAACAACTTTGAAGAATCTTAAAGGCAAATAGTAAAGTGAGAAAAATATAAGAGACAGAAAAAGAGTGTAACAGCAAAATAGGTAAAAGGATGCAAAAGATTCAAGGGAGCTAGTAGAGGAAAAAGTAGAAAGAGACCTGAGCAAGAAGTTGCAATTTTCCTAAACCAAATTTTCAGAAAAGCAAACTCCCCTTAATCTGATCCATGCCACATAGATGCTTACTCTTTGGTTGCTATGTAAAAATGCTACTATCTGTTCTGTGTAAAGACTCAATCTTCCACCTTTGTCAAATCAACAACTTCAGGCTCACAGCTGTTCTCAGGAATGATCAATGAATGTCATGATCATAAGTGGTTCAAATTAATGACTACATATCCTAATTCTCAGCTTTGCTGACAGCATGAGTAATTCTGCCCCCAGGTAAGTTTAATTCTCGTGGTACATTTTTGCTGCAGATGATTGTCTAGATGATACTTCAACAAGGTAGGAAGCACTAGCTGCTACTGCTTTAATCACCCATAGCAGAACCTACAGCCTTTTGTAGGTTACGTGCTTCATTTGTTACGGCTTAGTTAAATACAAATGTGTCTGTGAAATCATGATTTGTGGTACACATTACAACTATTCACTGTTGAGACTTTCAACTTAATCAAGTTTTATTTGGCCTTCCAGCTCTTACTAGCATCATGTTCAAAATTCAAGGAATCTTTTTTATCAAAATGAGAATGGCATGAATCTAATCCCTCACAGTACTTGTGCACCTTATTACTTCAGTTACAGCATCAGTTCTGTCTCCATCACAAAGTGGCAAGACAATATATGTTCCTGCAGTGCCTTTCCTGTCTCCACAGATGAGCGTTTGTTCTCATTCTGCAGTACCTAGCTGGAATCACCTATTTATTGCTAACCAATTTACAGGTATGTGCTTCTTTCTATCTATTTCCTTTGTTATGACTGACAAAGCCAAACTATATTGAAATGACCTTACTGCCGAGTATGATACACAGATAAACTGGTGTAAGTCAACACATAAAAATGAAAGTATATTTAGTTACTTGTGTTCTGCCACGCCCTCATAACCAGGAGTTACAGTCCCACTTACATTTACAAGATACTGTTACTGTGCCTGCAGAAATAACAGTTACTACAAATCATCCTAGTAAAATCCATTCAGCATTACAGCTTGAGAGTGGGAGAGTTACTAAAAACAAAGCTGCTGAGGATGGGAGGTTTGCAAACAAGTAGGCTGCTGGAAAAGGACATTCTCCATGAAGAAGACTGTTTACTATGTAGGATGCAGAAAACAAGACCTGGCATGTAAACAGCTGAAGACTGATCATGAATAATAGCAAAGAGTAAAATTAAGAAGCACAAGTTTGTATTGGGAGACATCAGGCTTTTCTTCTGTGGTTTATAGAACTGTGTAGAATGTAGCACACGCTGTCCCAGGATGGATCTTCCCTTCACTTTTTCATTTGTTATATAGCCACAGTTGCTATTTAAGTTTCACTTTTGCTTAAATGGAATACTAAAAAAAAATGTATACTTATTAAAGGAATACCTTCAGATGATTTAGCCCCAGAAACAGTGTAAGTCATTTTTTTCTTCTAGTTCTAGAAGTGAGGCATAACTGAGAAGAAATGTTATCTTAATCCTTTTATCTTTAAAAAAAGGCAGATATTTACCTTATAAATACCATTGTGCTCCTTTTCTGATTCTCTTTAGCATTCAAAACAAAAGAAAATATTTAAAAACAGTATGAGGTCTTCCTCTCATACTTCCTCTTGTCCTTCCTCTTTTCAAGGCTCAAATACAAATTTCTCTCCTTTTTTCTTTGGATTTGCCATCTGCTACTGTTTGCCTTTTTAAGGCTTTTGCCTTGGTCAGGCATAAGTCTTCTAACTGACAGGATAAAATCAGTAAATATTTCTTATGCCTTCAGCAATAATGCTTCTGCCTATTTATATCACAGAAATCCTGTAATACAGTGTCTAAATTTTAAGCTACAACCAAACTGAGCATGATTAAAGTAACTTCTGGAGAAAACAGACTTACAGCTACTACCTCAAGGGCAAAGCCCTGAGACCTGCAGTTCAGAAATGACTGGGCTAATTAATCAAGACCATCTGCATATGCATGGCCACCAAGGTTTTAGCAGTGAGGATATATAAAAATAATAATAATAAAGTGCAACAAAACAAACAAACAATGAAAAAAAAAACAACAACAACAAAAAAAACCCACAACATCCACCCCCACCAAGAAACCGTTACAGCACTGTGTGCTGGCTTGTAAACTATCCAGAGCAGCCACACAGAAAGTAAAGGTAACTCTTCCTCCATTAGTTTGGATGAGGATTTTTTTTGCTGTGCAGCCTTGTTCTCTGAGTGTATACTAAACAGAAAACTCAGATCTGATGATCAGTGTAAGTAGGGAAATCCAAAGCTTAACTTAACATCAGAGTTTGACTCATTTTATTAAGCTCTAGTACAAGATTATTTCTAGTTGTAGCAATCTATTAGAATCATAAAATCATTTAGGTTGGAAAAGACCCTTAAGAACATCCAGTCCAACAATTAACCTAACACTGTTAATCTATCTTATATTTTTCATCATTATACATAAATTATACAAAAATAGTAACAACTAAAACATGCTCTTCTCATCTTTCTTTACTTGTAAGATATAAGACTGGCAAGTGATAGGTAATTTTGTTCCTTGCCTTACAATAAATTATAGTTTCTGCCCGTTGCTGAGCTGCTTAGTTCCCGTAGTGTGGATGACGATTTTCTGTTTGCTATTACAATGTACAGTGTAGGGAAGCATTGAAAGAAATCTTAGGAAAAGCAATTTCTTTTTCAACAATATTTGTGGTATTTGTTAGTGTGGCTGAAAATGGATGGAAATGGGATTTTGTCAGTGTTGAAAAGGCTTATGTAGAAAATCTGAGATGCCAACAATAAGAAAAATCCCAATTTACAGCAAACACACATGAGGAGATAGACTGGGAACCTGGGCCACATCAAAAATGTGACTGTTACACCCTCTTGGTGTAATCATTCCTTTGCTGGCTAATAGCAGGACTCTGTAACAGCCATGAAGCAGTGTCACACACATGTTCACACAAGCATCCCTGGAAAGATAATGCAAGGAAGGTGAGGTTATTTCCCATGATACTGTCATTAGCCAGAAGAACAAATAAAATCCTTAAAAAACCCTTAAGTGTTTCTTTTCATTACAAGGAACACGGACCTTTCCCAAAACATGAAAAGCTTTCCCATGTACATATTGTTTCTTACTAAAGGTGAACTTTATAAAAAATACTTATGGAATATTATCCAAATATGTATTTTAGAAAATAAACCGAATGTGAGACAAAGGATACAATGGTTTTAGAGTCCCTCTGAAAGCAATGTCTGGGAGAATTTCTGTTGGAACACTACTGTAAAATTGGTAGTTCAATTACTGTGTTAAAACTTTCCTGTGCATATAGAACATTTCATTTAAGTTTACTTAAAATACATTAAAATATTTAGAAGAGAACTGATATAAGTCTTATGAGTCCAAACAGTAGCTAGAATATGCTATGGGCTGAGTTGTTTTCTCAGTGTGATACATCACAGCAGCTGAAACAGCTTACTAAAGACCATGTCACAATTAAAGTGAAATGGTTAAAGAAGCTGATGGAGCATGAGAGATTATTTTTATCATAGAACAGAATCATGGAATGGTTTGAGTTTGAAGAGACCTTTAAATGTCATCTAATACAACTCCCCTACAACAAGCAGAGCCCTGTCCAACCTGACCTTGAATGTTTCCAAGGATGAGGCATCTACTACCACCTCTCTGGACCACCTGTGCCAGTGTTTCACCACCCTCATCACAAAAAATTTCTTCCTTATAGCCTCTCTGCAGGTCTGCTTTCAATCACCTTCATCCCCCAACCTGTTCTGATACCGGGGATTGCCCGTATTGCCCAGTATTACCCCTCACACCTGGCCTTGTAGAACCTCATGAGGATAACAGGGGACAACTTCTTGAGTTTGTCCAGGGGATGGCATCCTGTTCCTCAGATGCTTCAACTGCACTACTCACCTCTGGTGTCACTCAGCTTGGTTTTCTTCAGGCAAATAAATGTGTTAGCCATTGTTTATTGTTTATATATATGTTTATATGTATATGGTAACAAATATCTTCCTTCTCCATGTATTGTGTACATTTTACTAACCTTTCATCAAAGTGTCATAGTGTAGTTTTAAAGTGTGTTACCTTGGCAGATGGTCTAGGTTTCTGTCTGGTTGGAATTCCCCCACCCCCAATTTATAATTGCAGCTTTGGGGGTTTTTTTTCCCTCTGTTGGGTATTTTCTTGAGAAGTCTTATTCATATCTACAAGGACGCTATGGCAGATGACCTAATTTGCATCTTTTCCCAACTAAATATTTTATTATAATACTTTCTAATCACAGTAGAAGTCAAAGAAAGGAAACTGAAAAATGAGTAGATTGAAACTGCAATCTCTTGAACTAAACTCTCAATGTCTTCAATGGAAAGAAGAATTTCTCTGTCATCGCTATACCTGCTTTTATCTGCTCTCTGGGGTTCTTCTTACTGTGAACACCCTAAAGGCTATTCCTCCTCTGAGTATGTAGATCTCTTTTTAATCTGCCATCTTAAACACTTAACATTCTGTGCGCTTGAGTGCACTTACCGTTTGATTTTTGCAGCAGCTATATATAACATTAAGAGAATGTCAGTATCTATAACATTAAGAGACGATCAGTGTCTAGATGCCTTAGCCACACATATGCAATGGGATCAGCAGGTTTTACAAAACATTTATACACGTAACATTAGGAATTTTCACTGTTTTCTTAGAAAAGCAAGTGCTGCTACAAACGTTTTCCTCTAGACAAAATGGTATTCGATTATTCAAATTACTTTAGGCTATAATAGTTGTACTAAGCATTGTTGATTTTATTAAATTCATGTTGAATGCTGTTAAGATCTTAGAGATATTTTCCTTAGACAAAGATTTGAGAGTAAACACAAAAACGTGAACAAGCAGATATGGCTTATTCATTTAAGCCAAGCAAAAATATAAATAGCTTGCTAAACAGATAAAAGTTTTACTTGAAACTAAAGAATTCTGTTGTAGTCCAGACTATATATTGTATAATGTAATCAGGTATTAATGATTAACATACTAAAAAAAAAAAAAGGGGGGGGGGTTTCGGGGAGAAGCCTTGCTATTATTTCTATTAGTTTCAAATCCATAAGATGTAAAAATGCAGAACATGCTGCTTGCTGTGGAGCAACTGTACACAGGATCATTTGCAAGACACTTTCAGAACCAACATTTCCGGTAGGGGAGAGTAGGACAGAGTCAGTTCACAATACATTTATACTGTAAGCAGGAGAAGGAAAGAAATTTGAAAATTAGGTCAGAAATGCTTGGTTCTACATCCTACCTAAAATGGAACAATTATGTACCTGAAATCACATCCCTCCTACCTCTTCAGATTCCATATGCTATTCTGCAAAATTCAAATGCTAAACATGTTTTTCAATATTGAAGTTCAAATAAGGTTACAGAAAACCCTGTCTTAAAGCAAATAATGCATGCTCTAGATCACTCTAAATTATCTAGGTGCAAGATTTTACCATCTCTATTCAGATAGTAGTATTTTATGCCTAGGCATCTGCTTTCTGAAGTCCACCAATCTCTGCTGAGTCTCTGTAACAGATTCAAAAAACATAATAGTTTTATTCAAATGTTCTGCCCAGTGGAACACTTGCAGAGGTTTCTGTAATCCAAAATAAAACCAGTCTGTGCTTTGAATGAGGCTCTCAAAAAAATGCCTCCCACAGATTATGTTTCTTTACACAATAATCTCCTCCTGGCAGGAACCAAGCTATTTTGGAGTCTCAAATTGTTGATACTTAAACATTTTGCAAAGAATACATGACCTGAAGAAGCAGTGAGATTTCCATTTTCCTAAAAGATGACATTCTCATCAGCATAAAGAAGAGTGAAAATCGATAATATTGAATATATAAGAAAACAGCTGACACTGCCTCTTTTTCCTAAAGGAAGAAATGAGCATATTTTTTTCTCCATATTTCAATCCATCAAACAGAGCATTACAGTCTTCAAGATCTACACTCCACCATTCAAATAGTATAGCTATAGTATAGTAACTCTATGACAATTGAGGCACAAAGAGCAATAATTTATCTTCTGTAAGATGATAATACATTTACTTATTTCTGGTCTTATTTAAAACTCTCATGTAAGAATTCTTAAAACAAAATTTTAAAATCCTTGTTAACCCATATGCAATAAACCAAAATAGTTTGGTTTATATTCATGGAAGATTTTCATGTAGAAAAGAAAAATATTATTGCATATGAAAATTAGAATTCTTTAGGAGATGAGTTATTGTAGCATATCCTTTCAATCATTACACAAAAGTTGCCAATACATGAAATTTTAACCTGAGAAGTCTGCCCTCAGTAAACAGATCTAATGCACAGACATTGTCTTCTGTACGCTTACACTCATAACCATCTGCTATGTGGGCACTGTTGCATTCACAAGTTGATTGGAAATTTTCCATAGAGTATTCATGGCAAGCAAAAGGAACAATAAGCCAAGGCTTTCCCCTTCTAGCAAAATCGTTTTTTTTTTTTTCTCTTTATAAAACACGGACACAAGTACTTCAGTTATCACACTGAGAAAATATCTTTCAGAAAGCAGTATCTGAAATGTAGAAAAACATGTAAAGAGAAATAAAAGTCCTGCTATCAGTAAGTTTTGTTGTAGTGGTACTGTAGGGAATAACAACTGCCACTTTTGGTGAGAAGAGATATGAATAATAAAGTATCAATACAATAGGGCACTCTGTGCAAGTAAAATCCTATGGCAGAAATTATCATTAGAAAATAAACTTCATTCTAAAACCAAGAGATAATCCCTAGAGAAAACATCTGAGTAGCAGTGTCTCTAGAAATGAATTTGCTATCCTGAATTCCTTTATATCTGTTCAAGCAACCTGAGATTAGCAAACAGATTCCCAAACATTTTAGAAATGTAGGATCTCAAAATAAACTCAGTAAACTAAAACTGAGGAAACCGAAATAAGCAGGAATATGCTTGGGAAATTTTTTTCTTACAGTGTCCATGAACTAATTGGTCTGAATTCATCAGTGAAGATACATGGAGGGAAGTTAGAGTTTCAGTGAGTATGCAGTAAAAAATGAAGTTTGTGGGATGAGCAACGTGTCTTTCTTCCTTATATATAAAATTTTCATTTTCATCAATGTGGACTGTTTGATTCTGCTATAGAATGATGTTGACAATCATCCTGAACTATTTCCACTACTTCTGTCTTGTTTTTTTCCAGACAAAAACAGTCAATGAACAGAATTACTGTAACTGGGATTAATTTATGAGGGGGAAGAAATAAGTCTTCTCTCGATAATGAATGTGTATATATAACTGAGAGTAAACTAAATTATAAAGGCATAATATTGGCTAGAAAAAGAAACAAAAATAAAAACAAAACAAAAACAAACCAACCAACCAAAACCAAACCAAACCAAAAAAAAACAAACCAAAACAAAACAAACAAAAAACCCCCAACATTAATAAACCCACTGTCATGGTTTTGGTGGAATTTGCTCTCCAACCATTATCTGCTGACACACTGTTTTTAGTACCTAAAAATTCATACTGCTATTCAATGTAGTTCCTACTTCACTGCATTTTAAACTTAAAAGCGAAGAAACTTAATTCTCAGAGCATTGAGGAAGAAAGCATTACTAATGTTAATTTTAGTGACAGTGTATATAAATCACTGGGTGTTTCTGAGAGTCAAAACAGGAGCTCATCAATGCTGGGGCATGTCAGTAGTTACCAAATGACTCTACACCATGCAGCACTTTATGAAGTGAGCCGCATCCATACATGGAAAACAAAAGGCTGTAATTCTGATTTAGTAGAGTTTTACTGTGGTTTCCTTTGAAATAAATGTCCAGTCAAGAGTAAGGTGTACAGATCCCATTCTTTAAAACTCATGTTTGTACTTTGGGTCGCAAAAAAAACTGGAAGCATGTAGAAGCATTTCATGAACACAAAGGACATGCAAACAGATTGGGCTGCCTGCCCTACATAGCTAGCAGAGGAAAACTAAAAGGGCTGCTGACTTAACATGGTAATCTGTTTTAAAATAATATACGATGATCAATGTCAAAGAGCCAAGTATTCACATTTGTCACTATCTCAGCTACTACTGCTCAGGGTCAACATATTACCATAGAGTATCTCTTAAAGAAGACTACTAAGAACAGGGGGAAAAAAACCACAAGTCTAACATGCATTTGGGAGAAACTAAGTATAGAAAACATACTGTTTGAAATTAGGGCACAGCCTTAAAGCTGTATGCTGCTTTCAAAAGGACTCTGGACTCTGAAGCACGAGCTGTTCAAGGGGACAGCTGGTTTTCTTGTTAGTAAATCTTCACACACAAGGGTTCGCACATGCAGTCTGGCCTGAGTCTCTCTCTTAGCAAATCTCACACTCTTCAAAAATATTTTGCATGAGATCTGCATCAGTAACTAAACAACAAACCAAGATAATAAAATAATCCTGGTACTCCTCTCCATTCATTCTTTGTCCCATAACTGAAACCTCACTTTCTCAGAAGCCAAGTGCTTCACATTCCAAATCAGAAAAATAAATACACTAGACACATGTTGTAGTTTCTGTCCACAGAGTGAAGACAGATTATTTCTTCAAATCTGCAGTCAGCATTTAAACATTGGATGATGCCAATTTACTTTATGAAAGCACAACATCTTTAATACTTGTATGTATACGACTAAACTTTAATTATTTTATTTTCACATTTAGACAAGGTTAAGCACAGACCACAGTAAGCATTCTGCAATAATTTATCAAAAAACATTTTCAGCAATTGTTGTAACTAGGTGTAATTCAGGAATCTATCAAGAGATACTTAACTGTTTTTAAATAATGAGTTTATCATAAAGTCTGTGCATAATTAATAACCAAAAAGATCTGCAAATAGTCAGCTGTCTCCCATTAGTCTGCATTATGTACTTCATCTTTATCAGATGGTTATGAAAAAATGGTGTGGAAAGCCTTAGAAAGTTAAATTATTTTACAATGATTCCTCATGCTATGTACTCCTTTAGAAACAATAATCACTGAAAAAAAAAAAGCCAGAAAAAAATTATTCTCTCTCTCTTTCTGCTCAACTCTGACAAAAAAAGTAGGAAAATATCAAAATAACATCAAAGCACAGATTAATCAATTAACTAAGCAGATCTGTCGGGAAAAGGCCTGGGAACAATGATCCTGACCCAATATGAGTTGCAATCATGTTCAACTTTATTGTTTCTCT
>JANHFX010014524.1:11398-24502 GCA_027560015.1 Chloroceryle amazona
GCCTGCTCGTGCCCCCACGCACTTACTCAGGGGCCCAGGCTCAGGCCTCTCGTGCACACGTACACAGGGCCCGGACAGAGGCCTTCGGTCTGCCTTGTTCACCCCATGCTGATGTGTTCGTAACCTCCTTGTTCATGCAACCATTCTCCGACACAGATCTATCATACCATGCTGCACAGAAAAAAGTAGAAGCCACGCATTCCATTTTTAAGATAAGATGGTGGTAATGGGATACTCCCCATTCGATGGCAGGTCAGTAATTTGAGCAGTCAGCTAAAATGAAAGCAACCTGGCTCAGTTCCATTCTTCTTGGCTGACTCTTCCTGATGTCCCATGATGGCCCTGGATCAGCAGTGACATCTTGTTCTAGGATTGAAAATCATGGCCCTTTTCTGCCTGAAATTCTTTTAAATTCTGACCAGAACACAAAGGCTTACAGGTCAGAGAGAGCATGAAAGAGCAAGGAAGTAATGAAAAATATACTCCTCCTAGTCCTCTTCTCTTGAATATGTATTCTAACAGGAGTATTCAGTTTTTAATCTCACAGAAGGAAAAACAGAAATCTGCCTGCTGCCTTCTTACTGAAGCCACTATAGTTATCATCCTTTAATAAGCATATTCCTGCTAATACATTTCTAACAACTGTTATATGGAGGATTCTTCACAGTCCTGCAGGAATACACAGTTCTAGATGGATTTTTTTTGTCAGTAAAAGCAGAGGGAATATTTTAAATAATCAAAGGCAAACTTCTTCTGAAATGTATCATTCTCCCACTCCCAACACACATTACCAATCAATATTCATTCTGTGTGCTTTTCCTGGCACAACCTCTGCACAGTGTTGAAACAGCTTTTAATGAATCCTGCACTCTATACTTATTCACTAAGGCTTTCTTTGTATTTCCAGCAGGGGCCACAAGAAAGAAAATTACAGCAGACAAAATCATAAGGTGTGTTAGGATGAGATAAGTTACTTTCAGAAAAGTAATTTCAATTATTACTAACAGTCTGTGCCAATGTTCCTCTGTAGACTTCAAAGAGTACTTGTAAGAGCAAAGACAATGTTTTTCTCACTGTCAGCAACTGTAGTTGTGCAGGAATTAGCTAATATGAACCACGATCGAGATGAAAATAGCATTTATACGCATAGTGCAAAAGAAAATTAGATACTCTGTTACCTAAATTAGTTGAATTAAATTGTCATCAGCCTCACTGAATATTAATCGCCCACACAGTTTGTCTTCATACTGCAACCAAAATCTTCTCCAGTTCTCTTAGCATGTCTACCTCAAACCCTTTTCCTTTTACATCTATTGAGAATTATATAACCTGAATCAAGATGTTTAAACAAATGAGTAATTCTAAAGGAAAAAGCAATGATACTTAACAGTAAGTATACTGCAGAATTTATTGCCGTAATTTACCACCCAAACACTCCTTCCATATTAGAATCCACAGGAAAGGTTAACCTCTAAGCATGAAACTGTTTCCCTAAATATAAAGCTTCTATTTTTTCTGTTAAATGAAAAAAAAAAAAAAAAGTAAACAGCACTAAATAAACAAATCTTAATCTTAACAGCTTTTCCTTAGTGGTCAAATCTAAAGTTTGCAATATCTGAATAGTGCACCTTTCAACTGGGATAAGCAATTACATATGTTTATTTATTTATAGTTATTTACAAATAGTAAAAGATAATTTAATTTTGTATTTTTCTATATTTATAGTTTTATAACTTATAGAAATTAGCCTATTCGTTCAGTCGTTTTATAAATGGGTATGGTGCCAAATCAAAAATTGTAGCTCATTATTTCTCAGTATGATTCTTAGGTAAATGGTAAAAGTTAATAGACCACAAACATAAAGAGATGTTATCTACCACATCTGTGGAAGAGATGATATCCGAGAACCAGAGTATTGGGTCGAAATGCAGATCAAACTATGTTCTGTTATGGCTACTTATTTTTTAACAGACTGAAGAAAAAAGGCTAGCTGGATGTATTTCTTCAAGGTTAAAATATGTTTCTAGCAGCTACTTTTCTTCACAAGCTCATTTGCTGAATATATTTTGTAAAATCAAACTATCAGGTTTAGACTGCGCCTGGATCTTGCAATGTATTATCAGAAAGAAACAAAACAGAAAATCTCCTCTCCCTGCATTACTTTAAAGCTAACTCATTTTTCAGTCTGGATAGGAATTGAATGTCTTCTATCACTGTTACATGTATACATGTGCCTTCCCCACCTTTAATCGCAAATCAATCAACTCTTAGCATACCATGTTGCTGTGAAGCCACTACATTTTTAAAGATACATATTCATTTCTAGACATAGGCCTCTTCATCTCATTTGTTTTCACATGTAAGATGGCAGTTCCTAATCTAGCATGCTAGTACACCCCTGTGACATTTAATTGAAAACCCATGATATAAGTGCTTCCACCTGTTCACAATTCACCCATACATTTTTTAAATGCATCTTCTGTTTGAGATGGCTTACATTTCTTCAGGATGTAGCTGAGCAGCTGGGCTATACTCCCGTTCATGTCAATACATTGTAGAGAATATTAAACTATGCTGAAACAAAAGTTGATCATTCCCTGCCACAGGGAAGACTTCCTATACCATAAAGCCCATATAACACTGTTCATATCATCTCATCCTTTCTGGTCAGTGGAGATTCTTCAGACAAAGGGGATATAACATTTCTTACAACCATAACAACTCATCTGATGTTATTATAAATCAACATTATACGTGTCTTTATTTCTTCCATGGCCCAGTTTGGTTTCAAGCTAAAATGACTGAATGCTGGCCAACAGCTACTTTCCTTCCTGGGGTAGTAGAGCTAACAGTTTATTCTCTTACATTTTAGAACAACATGCTGCTTTTTTCAGTATAACCTTTTATTTAGACACAACACCAAATATTTGTGAGATATGGATTTTTTTATTTTTTTTTCTTCTCTAAAAGCACATAGGACAAGTATTTACTGGGCATGTACCATCCATTCTCAGTTCACCAGACAGTACCAGGTTTGTAGAATTCAGTCCTAAAACTAATAACAGCAATAGAAATGTTATCACCAACTCATATGGAAGTAGTTTTGCTCCCTTTGGGGCTAGCAATTCAAGGTGCCTTAAAACCATTATTTTTTTTTATTTTTTCTTCTAAGTAAAAGAAAGAGGAAATATGAACCAAGGATAAAATAGTACTATTAATGAGATAATGAAAACCTGTTGTTGAGTATTCAGGGATTGATATCATATAAAAATATAAAAGAAAATGAAACAGCTAAAACAATATGAAAAATTACACTGATTACTTACTGTTTGCTTCATTGCTTAATGAATCTACTACCTGCTTAAACATGCTTCCAGAATGCATAGCATGTCACAGTAAAAGTAATCAAGGTGTGATTTGGTCAGTAGCAAAGTATAGGAAAGAAAATCAGCTGAATCTTATCACAGCAAAGCATGTCTCCTGCTGACATAAAAGAGAGATGTGCAGCTAAAGCTCTTCAAAGGCTTTGAAGATGTACACCACTGTAATAGTCCTCAAACAGATCATGAATTTGTGAGTGTGTCATCTGATGAGTCCTTTATAAATGAATGCCTTTATTCCACCTCTCCATGTTACTCTCAATGATATTATGCACAGTGTCACACCACTCAAGAAGCAACATCTTTAGTGGTGGCTCACTGACATCAATCACTCTCTTGCTTTTTTAGGACACCAGATAAAACCCTGTCTTTGTTCCCTATAAGAGCTTTTTTGCTTTTATGTTAATATGACAAAAGAAAATACAGAAGCATACCAAAATTTTTCAACAGTTAAAAGTAATGAAAAAAATTCATGACTCCAATGACATTGACAAAACACCTGTAGCATCCTAACGCTTAAAATATCCTTCTCCTCTAACTGTTCTATATACCTGACAGAATGCACACTGTAGTTGCTTAGATGTAGTACCAAGAAGAAAACCCACTCATGATTCATATTAACTTTCTCAGGGTATGAGCAGGTATATGACTGAGTAACTTCCCTTCTTGTGCATGTTTGAAGACAGGGCACACGGGAGCATTTTGCCTAACCTTTACACTCTCATGTAGTAACTTCTGCATTTGTAAATTTCATTAACCTGTTAGGAAATTAGAAAAAGTATTTTAAGTTATAAATCTATACATTCAGGCTGCATTTAAAGGCTTAAGGGATATAAAATCCCAAATATCTCAAACTAGTAAATTTCTACATCTGCTCTCACCCTGGGTTAGACAGTGTGTCTAATAAAAAACACCACTATTCATTCTTTGATTTCTAGTACTTGGTTGCTGGTTTATTTTTCACTGAGTTTAAACCTAATTCTGCTTTCCAACTCTAGGTTAGATACTGCCTTCTTCTATGAGACCTTACTGAACTAGACACTTGAATTTCACCATCCTTCCCACCAATTCAATCAATTCAATCAAGATCTATTTTTGTTAGGTATAACTTAATGAAACATCATTAGAAATAAAGAAATAATTATTACTCTATTACTTTAAACAGTAATGAATGATCAAGTTCAGATACAAAATTATAAAATAAATTTTTTTGGAACTTGATCCCTAGAGAAATACAACTTTATCTTTGATATTGCAAAGTGGTTCATTTAGATTATATTATCAGACTGACTCATTAGAAAAGATTTCCACCACTAAAATTGTAATTTCTATTTCACCAAATAGGAAATAAGCATTACTAGTTTTCATGGACTGTGATTGTTTGTAAACAGTTTGTAAACTGTTTCATGGACTGTGATTGTTTGTAAACAGATCCAAACCCATATTTTTAAGACCAATTCAAAGACTGAGGTAATCATCAAATATAGATATACTTTTTTTTTACTGAAATTAGAAATAACATTTATATATCCTTAAGGAAAAAAACAAAACAAAACAAAACAATATCACTATGTTCTGATGAGTACCCAGACCTTTAATCCGTTCCCTAATTTCCATCAGCATAATTTTTAAAAGACTGTTTTTTGAGCAGAATCTATAAATACCATTTAAATGTTACAGCTAGCTTCAAATGTTAAATTTCTTGCTTCCCATCAGCCCCATTTTCTTCTTTAGGTTTTAAAACAGAGCAAAAGAATAAGAATGAAAAAAATTATTATGCCAGACAATGGGTATAGCAAGACCACAAAAATATCTGCTTTAAATGAGTGGATTACAATTTTACTAAGGGAATAATAATTTAAAAAAAAAAAAAAAAAAGACAATATTGGTATGAAGACTAGAGTATGTATAATAGTAAGAAAACTGAGACAATCTGAAAATGAAACAGGTGGATAATAATAGAACCTACCTGTTCAGGTACCAATTAACCAGTTTTACTAAATCTAGATACCATTCTTGACCACTTCTATCAGGCTAATGGAGCAATATATTTATTAGAGATGACCCACTGAATTATTTCTATTTATGCTTCGCGTTGTGGGAGTTATACAGGTCACCGAACAAAGACGCACCAGGCACTAGAGGAAAATGCTTTTATAGAGACGGGAACATAAAGATGAGGTAATTTTTTAAATTTTAAATTTAAATTATTATTTCCCTAAGGCAACCCAAACACTTCATTGGAGGAAAATGCAAACTATGAAAATATGAGAAGCTACTTACTAGTTGACTACTAACCAAGAGATTAGAAAATGTTTTCTGTCAAACTGTCTCCACTGAAGATATCAGAAGCCTGACAATTCAGCAGTTTTCACTGAAACAGAACAAAAAAATTTGAATACAATCAGATAATAATGTTTGTCTTCGCATGATACTTAATTAAACAGACAACAGCATAGGCATTGAACTGTCTCTTGCAGCAGGACATGAAGATGTTAAGATATTTAGCCTGGCAAATCTATAAAGGCAGTACTACAGTGATGTACAAACTTCTAATTTTAAGGAACTGTTCAAAACTGGAACTCTAACTGCAATAGTTAAATATACAACAATGGTATATTCAAGGCTTGTAACTAGCTTGAGTGTAATTCATTATTTCATATATCATGATAAATTTAGGAAAATGAGCTAATTTGAAAACCTTTTGGTTTTAGAACATTGACAAATTACTGCCATAGAGAAATACAGAAGTATTGATCCCAAAAGAAATTGTTCGGAAAACATGCAAAATACTTGCACAACAAAAATTATGTTCTCTTAACATAATAACAAGTTAAATAAAGAGATATTAGACAACTAACCCCCTTTTTTTTTTATTGTTCCTGTAAGCACCCTGCCAGAAAATCCAATGACACACATACAGATTCTCAATTAATGTGAAATCAAAAATGGAATTTAGGTATACCATACAAAAATTGCAAAGAAACTTACTTGTTTGCTATCTTTTTACTTGATCAGCTTTAGTACCTATAGATCTATGATACTGGAAGAGTATGCTATATATGGAAGAATAACAAGTTTTAAAAAAAGCATGTCAGATAGAGCATCACTCGATCTACTGTAAATTCTGCTGGTAAAATATAGTTGTAGTTGAATGTCATTTCCAGAGAAGCTTTGTTAGCTTCCTTAAAAGACCCTGACTGCGTTAAACTGTGAAAAGAAGCATGAAAACCAAAAGCAAGCCTAGCCCTCAGGTCTACACTCAAGTATTTTGTTTTTCCTCACAACAAGTTATTATCTCCCAAGTCAAGAAACCTTCTTGCTTTTGACAGGAAGTTCTCAAATATACCCTAAAGTCCTTGAACAAGTGTTTGTGTCAAAATATTAGCATGAGTTGCAGAAATGGCTCCACAATTGTATCATTTTTACAGCTCCCTGTCTGCTTTCTTGTAATAGAACTCCTAAGTATCGGAGATCCGTAGTCACCCCAGAGGAACTACAAACAGCAACAACTACATTTTACCAAAACCAACAAAAACCCAGAACTACCCATGTTGCAGAGTATAAGCCAATTACAGATGAAGTGTTAACTGTCCCAGAACTAGGCTGCTGATTCTTGGTTAGCATCTGGGATGTGCAATCAATTACCTGATTTTTGCACATGGGCCTTCCATACAACAGAAGTTTTAGTGTGTTTACCCTTTAAAAATATTGTACAGTTCAGAGTCCTATCCATTCTGTTCTGTTTTCACATTCTCTTCTTCATAATTCGGAAATTCCTTCACTGCAAATTTTCTGGCATCACCTTTGTTATCTTTTTCTAGGTTAATTCCGCTGCTCTCACCCTTAACAATTCTCCTTCAGTCACTGAGCAAGAGGATAGATTTACTTTCAATATCCCACTAGAATAATTGGTCTCTGGCCAATTTATCTTAGAGAAACTGTAATTTATGATATTATGACTTCATGAATTATTAGCATGAGTTCCAGTAGGAATGACAGCAGTGTTGTTCTTTGTATGCAAGATCCTGATGTGTTTCTTCCTAGTATTAAGGCTCTGGTTTTACACTGAGATATGTAGAAGTCTTTATTATTATTCTTATTGCCATACTAATCCTCAATTGCTATTGACATTGTTAATTCATTGTCACCTTTTCTGTTTCTGATTTCAGCTCAGGATTCACATTCAGTGGAACTTAAAAAAATATAATAAGCCACTGTATTTTTTTTTATTCTTTCTTCCCATTGATGTATTTTCTTAAGATCCTACATTTGCCCAGAGTCTTTCTTATTCCTATACACTATTTCTTGGAAATCTAAGATTGTACTTTTCTTCTCAATGAGATGTGTAATTAATAACCTGATATCAGACTGGTTGTGATCAGCAAGTCCTTGAATTTTTATGGGCTTGTAAGTGTTCAGCTCAACTGCATAAAAAATAAGCCAAACATGTACAATAAATTCTGATGATTACCATAATAGAGAAAAGCTGTCAGTACATGAGAAATCAGAGTTTTGGATGAAAGCTCAAATGGACATTCATGGTCAGCCACCATCTTCTTTTGGACAGACATTTAGAGACAGAAAATGTTGTGGGTGATACTGGCTAAATATAGTTATCTAATGATGTCCACATGGGACAGTCAGATATAAAACTGGACTCTACAGTAGACCTTCTGAAGCAGTCTTCTGGCCATGGGTAAATATCACAGCACATCTAACATGACATTAAGGCTGTTAAAAGCCACTTAACTTTCTTGTGGTGTTTTCAAACTAAATTTTTGTACAGGCAGATAAAACATGAAAACCTTTCATTAGCATGCATCAGTTGAGATCAGTCCTGACTATACTAATAATAATGAAATGAAATTACTAGCAGGAAATCTGTCCTCTTAAGAGGATGGCTCTAGAAGGTGAAGTACCACCAGACTGTCTAGAGAGAATTCAGAAATAGCAACAAAATACTTGGACAGAAGAACTTCCTGAAACAAACAAACAAACAAGCCACCACGGGATATCATCATAACAAGCTTGCTTTCTCAGATAGATGTCCCCTTGATCACTCAGCTGAGTAATATGCCTCTTCCAGTATTCAGTAACCCTCAAAGTAAATAAATTCTTCCTCTTGTTTAGGTGGAATTTCCTGTGTTCCAGTTTGTCTCTGTTACCCCTTGTCCTCTCACTGGGCACCACTGAAAAAAGTCTGGCCCCATCCTCTTGACCCCTGCTCTTCAGATATTTATTAACACTGATAAGGTTCCCTCTAAGTCTTCTCCAGACTGAACAGCTCCAGGTCGTTCAGCCTTTTCTCATCAAAGAGATGTTCCACTCCACTAATCATCTTTGTAGCCCTCCATTGGACTCTGTCCAGTAATTCCTTGCCTCTCTTGAACTGAGAAGCCCAGAACTGGACACAGTACTCCAGAGATGGCCTCGGAGGTGGGCAGAATACAAGGGGAGAAGAACCCCTCTTGACCTCGGAACTGGTGAGGCCTCACCTCAAGTACTGCGTGCAGTTCTGGGCCCCTCATTTCAAGAAGGATATTGAGGTGCTAGAGTAGGTCCAGGGGAGAGAGATGAGGCTGGTGAAAGGACTGGAGGGAAAGTCTTATGAGGAGGGACTGAGGGAGCTGGGGTTGTTCAGCCTAGAGAAGAGGAGAGTCAGGGGAGACCTTATCACTTTCTACAACTACCTGAAAGGAAGTTGTAGTCAGGAGGGGGTTGGGCTCTTCTCCCAGGCAACAAGTGACAGGACAAGAGAGCAGGGCCTGAAGCTGCACCAGGGGAGGTTTGGGTTGGATATTAGGAAGCACTTCCTCACAGAAGGGGTGATTAGACACTGGAAAGGACTGCCCAGGGAGGTAGGTGCCGGAGCTGCTATCCATGGAGGTGTTTAAGGAAACACTGGATGTGGCTCTTAGTGACATGGTCTAGCTGATGTCATGGTGTTGGGTCATAGGCTGGACTTGATGATCTTGGAGGTCTATACAAGCCTCAGAAATTCTGTGATTCTGTGACCTGCTGGTCACACTCTTCTTAATGCACCCCAGGATGCCATTTGCCTTCTTGGACACAAGGGCACATTGCTGGATCGTGGTTAACTTTTTGTCCACCAGGACTCCTAGGTCCTTCTCCATGGAGCTCCTTTCCAGCAGGTCAACCCTTAACCTGTACAGGCACATGAGGTTATTCCTCCCCAGGTGCAGGAATCTACACTTGTCCTTGTTGAAATTCATTAGATTGCCCTCTACCCAGCTCTCCAGCCTGTTCAGGTCTCACTGGATGGCAGCACTCCCTCTGGTGTGTCAGCCGCTCCTCCCAGTTCTAAATCATCAGCGAACTTGCTGAGGGTACACTCTATCCCTTCATCCAGGTCATCAATGAATATGTTGAACAAGACAGGACCTAGTACCGACCCCTGAGGAACACTACTATCTACAATGTTCTAAACACTCAGCACAGCAATCTCTATTTACCTAAATGATATATACACACATATATATACACATATATTCAGTTAAAACAAATGATACATTCTGTTCTGAGATAAAAGAAAACTTATTCCTAATGGAGAAGCGAATTTTTCTCCACTTTTCCTAGTAAAGCACAGAAATCAAAGAGCAATACACTTATCCAAAGAAGAAGCTAAAATAAATAAAATGTGAACTTTGGTGGAATTCTAGTACTTTCTAGAAAAATGAGGCACACAATATAATAATCAAATAAGGAATATCTTAATCAAATAAGTGAAATATCTAGGGAAGAGTATCTAAAATCCATCCACCAACAGAAAGCAATCACCAAAAAAGGACTTGCCCAGCTGCAGATTCCACCAGAAACCGAAACAGGTATGAGTAGTAAGAACATGAAATCAATAAATAAGGATAAATATTTTGCCTGAGTATGAAATTGTCTGTGTATTCTAGTTTTAATCACTAGAAGAAGAAAGGCAGTTTAACAAGCTTAATGGGAAAAGTAATGGATCTAGAACTGGATTAATTACCAGCACTGTTACTAATATGAAAGAAGGATTTATATCACTGTTACACTTAGGGAAAGTACTTAATGAATCTCTCTAAGAAAAAATATTATTGTCAAGAGAAATAACCAAAGGGTTGTTTATAGCAGAAGCTTAGATGTAGATATAGTGTAGGGGCTTGAAATACCAGTGTAGGACACAAGGGGGGGGGAAGATTAAAAAAAGGAGGTGAAAAAAAACAAGATTACCAATAAAAAACATGGTAAAATGGTAATGTTATTAGAGCATAGTATTTAATGATAAATATTTTAAGGTAAGGAAGAATAAATTATAAAAATAAGAACAGATCATTTGAATCATTTGGATATATGGATTATCAAAATAGGAGAAGGTCACATGGACAGAAGAGTCCAAGTGAGTCAAAATAACTTCAGAAGAAAACATGGAGGAGGGGGAGAAAAAGACATTTAATTTTACTAGCAGCTAAATTGTTGAAACCCTCCCTGGCAAACTTTTGCATTAGGTTAATGAGTGGTCTACCCATGCCTCCCTCCTGCGTCATACGGGAGATACCACAGCCCCACACAGATGCAGCCACCAGTTCTGGAGGCTGGAAGGGCTGCACAACAACATCTTGCCGCACAAAGTAGGGACCAAGCACCAGGTCCAGTATTAATTATCTCAGCAGGACGGCTTTAGAGTCAACTATAAGTTTTCATGGTTAGACTGAAAATCAACACGTTTCCAAGTTGCTAGTAAGTGAGTATTTCCAGTTAGTATTATTGTTAGTTAACTGTGAAAATATGTGAATTACTGCAAAAATTTTAAAATTAGGAAGGAAGTGGTAAAAAGAGAATAATGGGTTAGTGGTGAAAATTAAGGTTAGAGAAAAATTCCTACTAGAGCACCTCCCAGAGTTCTATTGGAAACTGTATTTTTCATTATTTTTGCCTCAAAATGCAGGACAGCTTTAATGAGAAGTATGAATGACATATTTATGAATTCCTGTCAATGACTGGAGTATCATACCTGGAAAGCTATACAACAGAAAAATATATCAGACTGCTGTTTACTTCAGACTTTCTAGTTTCTTTCATGGTTTTGTCTTCAGCTTGACATTCTTGCATGAGAACAAACAAACAAACAAACAAACTAACAACCAGGTTACAACCCCTCTACATGTCCTTTCTCTAACTTTACCAGAATCCATGATGTTCGTTGTACAACAATGAATTGTCTCCAGAATTATGACACTAAATCCACAATTCTACACAGACTACACGAGTGCCTAATAGGTAACAGGACAGACAGGTTTTCTGGGGGAGACCTGTCAACAGCATTTTTCAATTCATTTGGCATGCCCTTACAACACAAAATGAAAAAAACAACTTCAAAATGGATGCTATACAACCATGAAATCACCGTTTCATTAAACATATTTTCTTGTTGCAGGATTTAGTTACTTAGGATTATCAAATATTTGGACACTCTTGATACTTTTATTTCAATATGGCAGTCAAATATTTCTGCTTAAACTGCCAGTTATGAGTAACAGCAAAGCAAGCCCATGATTAATTTTCATTACGAGATTATTTAGTTGCATGCTGCAGAAAGTTGTACTTAATTTTATATCTAAAATCGATATTCATCTCAACTAGAAAGGACTAACAATAAACACCTTCAGAATTTGCTGAAGGACAAATGAGGCAAATGTTGAATGCAGTGAATATCTGCCTGTCAAACTTACTAATTTTAAGCTGTTTCACACTCAAACTTGTATCAGAAAGCAGTATCGGTGTATCTTACTAGCAAAGACATTCCCTGAACAAGTACACAAGTGCCTTCTTAAAAATCTAACACCATATGTTTTGTTTACAGTTCTTGGTCATAGTCACTAAAATTAATGCAAAGGCTTTCAGTAGCCAACAAATGTCTGTGATCTAAGTTACAAAATATATTCTCTTCATATATGTTTTATACCCCCTGACTCCACCTATTTCCATGCACACACAAAACTTCCAGTTTTTAGAAAATACCAAGAATTGTATCCTAAAAAGTATATATCTGTACTCCTATTAAAAAATAACCCCAAACTCCACAACAAATCAAAACAAACAAAAAAACCTCCATATACCATAGTTTCTGAACAATCCAGTAATTTTATTTCTTTTTCCTTTTAATATGAAACTTAGAAAAAATTCCCTATGAAAAGCTATTTATGGAAAAAGAAAAGAATCTCAGGAATCTGAGCTTGAACAAAGAAGAGAAATAACTGAAAATACGATGAGGATTGGTGCTATCCAGAACAAAAAACACTGTTCTCCAAGAATATTTTTTCATTTTATAGCTAAATTGTTTGATAAACCAACTAAATAGTAGCATATGAGAGAGTAAGTTCTCTTCACGCTGTTAGTTTATAGAGACGGTGCATTAATATTGATTCCTACATGTGATACCGGCTTATTACAGAAAAAAGACAGGAGATTGGTTTTCTCTTTCTCTCTCTCTCTGTCCTTTTTTGATGCTGTGAACATTGGAGATATATATATGCAAAAAATAAATGGAAATTGAGTTGATCTAGTTACCAGAAAATTCTGCTTTTGAAATGTACTATGCAGCTGTATCTGCACCAGTGAACTAAACAGGGCCAATGCTCAGGGCTAGACAATGCTGTTGCTGGCTCAAGCTTATGATATATATATATATATTTTAAGATTATTATAAAGTATAGAACTAGATATTTTT
>JANHFX010014525.1:7032-74459 GCA_027560015.1 Chloroceryle amazona
AGTAAAAGTCTAGAGTTTATTATAGCTGTCTTACCCACAAGCTAGTATTTTATTTTGCTGTGGGATCTTTATTTCCTTGTTGTGTGGCTTCTTTTACTGGAATTGGAAGTTGCTGTGAGCTGGGACTGTTGTTTTAAGTTGCATCGGGTCTTAAATCTTTTCTTGTCTCTCCTTAGTAGTGTATTATGAATAATGAGTTAAATTAAGAGTCCTACAGCGCACCTTGCAGTGAACAGTTAGTGTGTGATGTAGAACATCGCAATTGTGACTTCTTTTGTTTGTGTTTTTTTTTTTCTTAGAGTGAGACTGGTGTTAAAGAATTTCATATAGTGCAAGTTTCAAGTAATAGCAAGCACTGGAAGCTTCAAAAATCTGTTAAGATCTCTGAAGACAAAGGTGTGTATCTTTATCACCAAGAAGATGAGAAGTTTAGCATCTGCCTGACAAGAGCAGTTAAAAGAATCTTACCAGGAGTAGAATTGGTTTTCAGAACAATTCATTTATAAACATTTAATGTCCCTTTCAAATGTACTACAATCCTTCATTTGTTAATGGTTCAAGAGAATTATATTGACAGAGAACTTCCAGACTGCATCAGTTTTACAAATGGGCTTAACTTGAAGGTAAACAATTTCTGTGATAAGGAATCTGTGTCTGGGTTGGCTGATAACTTGCCTCGAAAGAAATGTCTCAGTCTTCCTTTATTTCTACTACACAGTTGTTCTGCTTGATGAGTTACACTTCTGGAGTGTCATCAGCATGGTTCTTAAGTGTGAAGTTTTAAAGGCTGACTTTATGTTGAGGGAGGGAAAAAAAAAAATCTTGCAACCTTTGTCTTTCAGATACTAAACTTGCTAGCAGAGAGAGAGCGAAGTTATGCTTTAAAGCAGTGAGATGCAAAAACTCAGAAGGTATGTTCTCTCCAGAAGGTGGTAACTTCTTGAAGAAGATAGTATTTGGATGCTGTATGTTGGAAGCTGTGTTCTCATGATGCTGAAACAATGCCTTCTCTTTTTATCCTTTAGAAAATTACACATTTGCAGACATTGTCTTTGGAAATGAACAGGTAGGTGAACTGGTGCAAGTGCATATTTTAACTTGGGCAAGGTATCCCTGTTGTGCAAATATCCCACTGAAAGCCTTTTTACAAATATAAAAAGGGAACAGTGCTTTCATAGTTGGGAAGTTGACTTTTGCACACTAAACTGGTATTCCAAGCTGACTGTCTGGTGAAAGAGAGAAGGTGAGGTAGCATAACCTTGGGAGTAGTCTGGAGTTTTAAATTCCCAGCTCCACAGCTGAACTGGGAGTGCATTGCAGTGCTGACTTGCTCATGTTCTTCTGTCCCTTCCAGATCTTCAGAACAGTTCTTTTGAGTATTTCCCACCCCTCTAGTTACCTAGTAGAAATCTGCGGATGTCAGATTCTTGTTCTGTTGTTTCTTTTTTTTCTTAATTATATTTTTTACTAAGATAAGCTCAAAATTCTAATGACAACTTATTCTAAAAATAATCTGGAAGCTTCCAGTGTATGTAGGTACCAGAATTTCAAAACTACCAATGCGGGTTGCAGTCAGTTCTGTTTCTTTGATTTTTCTTAAAGCTTAAGATTTGAGATTACCATCCTCTCAAGCTTTTTAGGCATACAGGTATTGTCTGAAGAAGAATCCTTTTAGCCAATGAGCATGGTACAGCAGGTGCTTTTCCAAAACCTGAGGAAAGCAGGCCACTTGCATCAGATCAGAAATCTGGTTAGCACGGTGGATTTCATTAGCTGGATGTCAGAATGCTTATTTTATGCTGTGTATATTTTCCATGTATGTAGCCAGCTTTTAAAGGCTGAAGAAAACCACATCACTGCCATTTCATTTTATAGGCATATAAATGGAAGTTAGGACTCAATCTGAGGTAGATGATACATCTTTGCGTTTTGGAAGTTGGACAAGCTGCATGAACTTCAGCTTTCTTGTCAGAAAACATTCCCTGATGTGATAGGAAGGGAGCCCTCGCTTCCAGGCAGTTACTCCAAAAGCAGATTGTTTGTTTGGCTGGGTGTTGAGTATTCTGCTAATGCCACAACTCGCAGCTCTGCACCAGCAGATTCTGGAAAGGTTATTATTTTATGAAAGTGTGGCAAGGAAGCTAAAGTTTCATACTTAACCTTCTGTCTGCCATCTCCCCATGGACCCTGGGGGAAGGGCTCCTCCAATGTGCCTTTCTCACTGACCTGTGTGTCCATGTGGTTGACTCTACCAGGTCCCACTCCTCTCCACACAAAGAGCTTCCAAAACAAAGGAAGGTGCCCAACAGATTGAGTCTCTCCCATCCTTAAATATGTTATTGCAGAGGTGGTGATGGGCTCAGCCTTGGCCAGAGGTGGGTCTGACTTGGAGTTGGGGAGCTTCTTGAAGCTTCCTGGAGAAGCCATGCCAGTAGCCCCCTTCTGCTACCAGAACCCCCCAGGCACAAACCCAGCACAGCTATCTGGTTGTAATAATCAAAGTCCTTATTTCTAGGTTATATTTGTAGTTTTAGGCTGTAGATTTCTAGCTGTTTCCCACTGTCGCCTTAGCTCATTAGGTAGGACTGATCTCTAAAAGAACAAGAGTGGACACCAAGACGTGGCATTCTATAGGTTTGCAAAGGGAAGGAAAGCAAGATACAGGAACTGAAATGCTGCAACAATGAGCACTGGTAGAGTAACTCAGTGTCAGCTTGCATCCTCTTCTGAGAGTATGTCCCTACTTTTTTCTTGCAGATAATAAGTTCAGCCAGTCCTTGTGCAGACTTCTTTTTTCAAAGCTTATCCTCTGAATGTAAGAGAATGCACGTGCAAACTCATGCTGCTGCACCGCAGCGGGCTGCGAAGCAATCGTTTGATGAGACGGTCAGGTTGATCCAAAGGTGCAGCGAAGTCGATTTGAACATTGTGGTACTGTGGAAGGTAGGTATGGTTGTGGCCTTTGGTCATTTAGCCATGAAATATAACTGTTGGAAAATAATTTAATACAGTATCCTGAACTTTCAGGTGTACTAGTATGAAATTGATGGATGATTTTTTCTGAAAACAGGCAAATGAACTAAAATGGTGTCGAGAAGCAGAGAGAGTCTTAGTAGTTGTTACTGTAATAAGTATGTTCAAGTGATTTTACATTACTCTGCCTGCATACCTTTTTTATCAATTCCTTATTAAAATACTGAAATCTTAAGCCAAGAGATTTGCTGACGCTTGCTTTATAAATGTAGAATTCTAAGAGTGATGTGGCTTGCTCTGCATTTACCAGAATGCAAATATTAAGCAGTAGAAATTGTCAGTCTAAACCTCAGCAGTTGTCGGTGCTTGCAAAATGAAAAGCATACACATAACATAAATGTCATAAATAAATGTGGAACATCTTTCCCTTAAGTTAGGGCGAGTGTCAGTAGTTCTTTATTATGAAGCTATCATAGTTTGCTAATGCCTTTGATATTCCATTCTGTAGGCATATGTTGTGGAAGACAACAAGCAGCTTATTTTGGAGGGCCAGCATCATGTTGCCCTTAATACAGTTGGGAAGGAGGCTTTTTCCTTTCCTCAGAAACAGGTAATCTAGTCTGAAATTGTGCTTGACAATTGCTGCTTTCCCAAGATGTACTTGATATGTTGTCTTGTAAATAAATGGAATCACTTTGGGTGCTCTTGCAGACTCGAGACATCAGATGTGTTATTGCAAAGTAATTCAGACTTCTTCAACTTTGATTAGTTATCTGTATTGAAATAGCTATGCTCAGTTTAAAGATGAGAAAAGCAATATTGAAGTGTACTGCTATGCAGTTGAAATAAGCTGTTAAAAATAATTCCAGTGTTTTACTGTTGTTCTGAGTGTTAGAAAATCAAATTTATAAATTCTACTGCTGCGCACAACTTTGAACTGAAGACCCCTAATGTAAAATAGTAGAACAGCAGAAACACTGGAGCTGTTGAAAAGACACTGAAAGCTCCATTGGAATCAATCAATTAATAGCCTATTACTTCTAAATGAAGTTTTATAGCCTGTCTGATTGTTCAGAGAAAACAGCATCTGTAAGAAACTGGCCAACATCTCCTGGCCCGTCAATCAGTGTGAAATTTGAAAGCTGTAGATAAGATTCTGTAAAATCCCCTATGGTAGATGCAGTTTGTGTGTGAAGAAGACTGATGTGCAAAGCAGAAGGAGGAAGTTTTGTACTTGTTCAGTCTTCTGCTGTTCTTTCTTGCTTTGGTGCCATTCTCCTTATATTTTTACCTATGCTGCAAGCATAGGTAGATATTTTTTTTTTCCAAGCACTTAGTTGTATCAAGTATTACTGCACATTAATTTTGTGAAGAGAACAATATAGGAAAAGTGTGTCTATAAATGTTGTGCTATGGTGGAAATTGTGAATTACTCTGAAGCTGTTCACTTCTCTTTTATTCAGAAGCATTTAAGTATTTTTACATCCAGACTACATTGTGATGCAGTCAAAGTCTGGTATGAGAGTAATGGTGGTTGGTTTTAATGTGTGTCAATTCTGTGTCGTCCTGGTAACCAAAGTCCAGACTGAGCTTGGATTTTAAGCGCCTGTAACCACAGGACTGCTAAGGATTGAGAAATCTCATGTGCTTATGTACTGCTTAGTTTGTTACACCTTGCCTGCCACCTCAAAGAGGGTTGCTCTCACAATATAAAGTGACAGTTGAAAGAAAAAATGACAAAACCAAGTGATTTGGGTCTCTGCTGCAGTTTGCTTCATTCACTCCGCATAAAAAAAAATAAATCCCCAAAATAGGATTAATGAGGCTAGGTAGAGAAAAATAATATAATTAACCTATTAAAGATTGTATATTGTCTTTGAATTCTCTTGCTCTTGCATTCAAGTTACACAAGCAGTGAAAAGCTGGGGAGGGGAATCCCAAACCTGAATGTTGCTTCCAATTTAACACTTTCAGGATATAGTTTTGAGACTTACAATGTAATATTCCAGTAGTTTGTCTTGTACACCTGTTATTTATTCTCCAAGTCATGAACAGAAATGGAAGTTCTGTAGACTGTTCCTGAATGTCTTGTGCTGACAGTACAGAAGTTGTTTTCTGGGGTCTAGACAGCAGAGGGAGATGCAGATGCATGCTTTTTACCAACACATGATGGCTACCAGTAAAGGGCTGCTCAGATCTTTAAAAAAAAAAAAAACAAAGCTGCTTTTCAGCTTCCAAACAGGGTATTCTTAGATTACATGAGTCTGCTCCCTGTGTTTCATACTGTTTTAATTGGTGGTGCTCTTCAGCACCTTTCTTCTTGACTTGAACCACTTCTTCATGCTGTTGCAGACAGCGAAGGAAATTTGGTCCGGCAATACAGCCACCCCCAGCCAGGAATGGTCTCCCAATAGACATGGAGAAAACATGCACAAGATTTCTCTCTAACTTCTTGATTTCTGTCTTTTTTTGTCTTTTTTTTGTCTTTTTTTTTTTTTTTCCCCATCCCTCTGAGAAGAAACAGCTGAATTCATCAAATAACATTGAACAAATCAAGAGGTCTTGCTTTGTATTTGTTAAATTCCATGTACTCACTGGCTTCTGCTGCTTTGCCAGTTATGGTACATCGTGGTCTAATTCTCTGCCAGCTTTTAAGGATTTAATTTGAATTTATAGAAGCTTCTAGAAGTGTTCAGGGAAACAAGGCCGCACAGTAGAAGAGCGGTAGATCTCTATTCACTGGCACCACCACGTTTCTCAAGTGTTTGCAGCAGGTGGTAGTTTGGTAGTTGAGTGCACTGGTACAGTCGTCACTGTCACAGCTCTAACCTGAGAGATTGGGCTGCTGGTGGAGATGCAGGGAGAGGTGGCTGCTTGTGCTTGTTCCTTGTGGAGCGTGTAATGCGCACAACAGCGATGGGGAACAGACAGCAGGATGCAGTTATTCCCCTGGCACAGTAGTGTCACTTGCCATAGCAGTTGGTAAAACCAAGGCAAAGATTCTAGCTTCTATAAAACACAAGATAGTGGAGCTTGGGGGAGGCTTAACATCTTTTTCCAGATAAAATTTGTGTGCACCCACATAAAAAGAGTAACAGTGAAATTCTATACAAGTCTTAGTTGGCTGCTCAAATGCACGTGCTTCCTTTTCTTCCCACATCTACTCAAAGTAGATTACGTACTCTCAACTGTTTTTTCATTCTAACCAACACAGTGACAACTGGTTTTCTGTCATCAAATACAAATTATTTTGTCATTGTTTACACTAAAAGGTTTTTTATTTAACTAACTAGCAGTGCTTTTGAGCAGAGGTTACTGGACACGGCAGGCTTACCAGGTGATGTGATGAACTACTTGCATCTTGATGTTCTAAAAGTTTGGAATCCTAACACGTCGTATCGACTGAAGCATTTTGTTTCCTATAGAAAGTCCTCTGAATAACATGAACACACTTCTCTGCCTATCCTTTCGTTCACTTGTATTTTTGGAAAAAAAAATAACTGCTTGCTAAAGGTAGGGGAAAAAATGCTAAATACAGTTTATTTCCAGGAATCAGAAACACAGAAGGTACCACAAGTGACACAGCAGAGTCACTAGCAACAATGAAGAGTAAATAGCATAAGGTGCTAATGAAGTGAGTGGGTCTGAAGAGATGTGTAAGCAGTAGCTGTTTGAGTCTGAGAAGTAAACGCCTCGCTAATGAAAATTAGCTGGCTGTTTGTACCTAATGGCTGTTCTTCTTATGATAGTGATACTGCTGTGGGTTCTGTTTGTCTTCTGAAAGTTGCTTCCAGGAATCAGGTTGCTTTAACTGAAGATCAACTTAGATTGCATCATATAAACAGCTATTCTGTCTTGTTCTTGATCTCTCTACTTCAGCTTAGTGCAAGGATAAAAACTTCCAATACTTTAAACATCCTTCACAGTCAGGGCTGTCAAGCAATATTATTTCTTACTGCTGTCTCGTATTTTTCTACTGTGGTGGGGTGAGTAGCAGTGTGGGGCTTTTGACTTTTCCAGCTTTTCTCCGAGTACAGTTGCAGGAGATGCCTAAAGCCAGTGTCAATGACTAAGGTGCAGTTTCAGAAGTGTCAAAAGGGATAATCTAGAACCACGTTTCACAGCAAAATACAAATGCTAAAGTTCCTGGCTTTTTTGTAAATACCGAGTAAGTGAAGATGTTGAGAATGTTCCACCTGGAATGGAGCTTGTGTCCAGTTTGCAATCTGTTTGAAGCTGCCCCTTGTAGGTGGCTTTGGGCAACAAAAAGCTTTTTAAAAATAGGAACAGCTTTCCTAGCACCAGTGGCACAGTTGGTAGCTCTTGGAAGGTAGCTGTGGGAGTAGTGTGGTTGTGGTTCTGGGGCTACTGCCCGTTGGGTTTCTAGTCAAAAAAATAAAATAAAAAAACAACCAAAACCAACAAAACACTAAAAATGAAGCAATAAACTTTAAAGCAATAACAAAACCCACTTCCCTTTGCTATGTACAGTTCTTCCAAACTCTTCTTATGATCAAGTCTCTTCCAGTTGTCTGGAAGTATGGATGGATGAGAGTTTCAAATTGCAGTTTAACCACTTTTTAAAGGGGGCATCTTAAACCATTTTTGTGGCCTTGTATGCAATATGTGGTGCTTCCTGTCTGCTGGAGCCGGGGGCACTTCTGGGGGCTTTACAAGGAACCAGAATAGCTCAGCAAGCAGACTTTAGGTGTTAGAACTTTGGGGTTTGCCTTTTAAAAGGCAGTGCTCCAATCGGGCTGCTATTCTAGGAGTTCAGCAACAAAATACCACCTGTTGAACTCTTGATTTTGTTCTGCTTTGTTTCTAGGTGTAAGACTAAAAGTCTTCGAGTCTGCTTGGTGCATATTTTTGAAGGGAGAGTAGAGGTGTGCAATTAGCTATGGGCATCTGTTTATTTTATATTTTTTCTTCCTCTTTTTTTATAGCTTTGATTGAGTTTCCCAAGCTCCAGCGTAGGGCAGGAGTTCAATGCATCAGTATATTTAGCATTTCTTACTGGTTGGGTCTAGATAGCTCCTTGATCTGTATGCACATCTTCTTGGTTACCATTCAGAAGTGCTTAAGTCTCTCCTGAAGCATTAGGTAAGAGAATCATGTACTAAATGTCATGTCTCAGCCTTTGTTCTAGGTACCAAACACTTAGGCTTTGAGCAGCTGAATTTGGAGACAAAGGTGTCTTTTTTCTGATGCCCAGAGACTGACCAGGATTAAGGTTTAGCTCTGATGATAAATGGTTAATCTTGCTGCTTTCCAGTCCTTCTGGAGATGTGTAATATAGAAGTAAAGGTTTGAAATATTAACAGCACTCTGCACTTTCACCAGTCAATGTTCCTGCTGCATTTCATGATGTTCTTGTTTGTTTGTAGAGATAAACCTTCGTATTTGTCTTTTGTAGGGATTTAAAAAAATACTCGGGAGTTCTGATTGGGAGGACTTGGAACAGGTAATTGACTCCAGGGCAAACTACAGTGTGTAGGGTACTGATGTGTGGTGGAAGAGGGCATTGAATAATTGGTTGGACTGTAACTTGTGGAGAAAGATCAAATTAAATGAAAACCTATCTCATCTCTGGGGGCCAGTGTCTTTCATGCTGTCAATTTTCATCAAGTCAGATACCCCCAGGGTAGGGTGGAAATACCAAATGAATGCATATTTCACAGTAACAATGAAATACAGTGTAAGTTATTTTTTTCTCAAATTGCTTTTAAAAAAGCCCTGACTCTTCCTTTCAAGAGGGAAAAAAATTGCAAGCTTAAAACATTTGATGTCCTCCTGGCATTACCAGCAGAGGCAAACAGTGACTGAGATGTTTATCTGTATTGCAGAATGCCCAGTGTGTCTGCTGATTTGAGTCAGGTTTTGTTGCCTGTAGGTTTTCTCGTCAGCCTGGGAGGTAAAATCCATCACCCTTAAGCAAAAAGTATGATGCTGTTACCCTGACTGATTGGTGGCTTTAAAATTCTCTTTCACGTGCTTTTAGCAGTCACAGTTAATACTCGTGTTCTTTTTTTTTTAAGGTGGACTTTTTTGCAGAACAGATTTACAAGGGAATAAAAAATAAAAAATCAAGTAAATCCTGTTTGCAAAACAGATTAGGTGATGTGAGCAGAGTTAAAGTAGTGCTGCAATGCTGCACTAAATGCAGCCTGATTGACTCATTTGGTGTTGCATCTTTCTGTATCATCTGATTATTCTGCTTCAGAGATTGATTCTGCCCCAGAGTTAGGATGAATCCTCAGTAGTGTCAGGGCTTGACATGGGCTTTCAGCTGGGGACAAAGGTAGCTTTCCTATCTTGCTGTACAATTTTTAAGACCTTCTGCATTATTAAATCCTTCTGTCATTGCTGGCATGCTCCTATAAACTTCTGTTTGCTTTACTTTGGATCTGCGTTGGGAAACTTGGCTGCTGGCTTTCCTCTTCTGAACTTCTAGGGCGGGTGATGGGTTTAATTTTATTTTTTTTTTTAGGTACAGCTGCTGAATAGGGAACTGTGTAAATTCTTCCCCTTTTTCTTAGAAACAATACAAACCCAGAGGCAAACTGCTGCAACAATCACGTGCTTTCGTGAAACTTGGCCAGTACTTTCACTGGCAGATGTGAAATCTATCTCAAAAAAAGGGCAATGTGAATGATAAAGAAACAATAATGATTAATGATAAAGGAACATAAGCTCCTTCTCTAGCACGCTTAAATACAAAGCACAGTGGAAAAATCTCTAAGCTTCACGATGCTGTGGAGTTATTTCCCTGGAGTTAGAGTTCATAATGGAAAACTGTAGCTTCTGCGACTGGATTTCTTGTGTTGTGCAGTACCTTATGTCAGTGTTTGAAATGTCACTCTGGATTTGTATTTCAGGAATTACCAGAAATGGTTCTCTTAAAGTTTTTTCGATCAGAAAACACACCAGGACCTGCAAGACCAACACCAGAGCAGCTTTCTAATCTCATCAAGACAAGTCTTCATTATCCAGAGTCTTTCAATCATTCGTTTCATCAAAAAAGGTTTGTGAAACATTATCTGTAGAAAGTTCTGAAATACTGTGAATTGGACATCCTTTTGAGGAGCTGTCTGGGTTATGATACAGAAGATAAAAGAGCAGTATGCAGGGGTGAAATCTTGCTCAGTTCTTAAACTCACTGCTTCAGAATTATGTAGGTAAAATGAAAGCTTCATGTAGAGAGAGGCTGTAATACTGCAGTTCACAGTTCTGATGTTACCTAGTAGTCTTAAGAAACCTACTGAAAAAAATACTCTCCTGCCTTTGTGGGGTTTTTTGGTGTCAGAGTAGTGTCACTACTCTGAGTAGCTAGGCAGAGAGTGGCACGTTTTAAGTTAAAATAACTGCTACTTCTACCTCACCTGACTTGCCAGGATGAGCTGCATGTGGTTCTGATTTATGTCCAAAGGAAAGGTGGTAACAGCCCAGATCCCTGGGGCTTGTCTCCTGGAATAATGTCAGAAGTAACCTCTGTCAAAAAGCAGGGAGCTGGAGTCAATTAGTTCAAGCCTGTAAAATCCATGAGTTGTTAAAAATTAAAATGATCTGAATAAATCCCCCTGGATTCATTTCCAGGTATGAAATGTACTTGAAAGCTAAAGATGCATGTTTAGGTTTGTGTTGTCTGACAGCTCCTATTGCTGTGCTTTTTTCCTCAGATTTCAGTTAATAGAAGCAAGTCGTCAAAGGAAAGGGATTTCTTTCTTTATAAATCTAACACTTAAATGCTTGGTAAGGTGGCACATTTGAAGGACAGCTGCAAAGCAGGCATTGTTCCAGTTACAAGTTAACAATTAGCAACTCAGTCAGAAAATTTTCTTTCCTGTTAGTCAAGTTCAGGACGTGTAAATTGCTGAGCAGTGGCAAGGGCTGGCAGTGACACAAATCGAGCTGTTTCAGCTGGGGTAGTTTGTGTAGCTGCCTCTGAGTATCGTGGGGTCTTTCTTGCTGCAGCACTACCTGTAAAAACCATCATACTGATTGTGAACAAGCAAATTAACAAGTAACTGTATTAGACTTACTTGGAGCAAAGGCTTAACACCAAATGTGTATGTGCTGTCTGATCCATTTGGCACTGTTCTGGCTGAAACTTGTCAGCAGTTTCTCCACAGGAGACACTCTAGAAGAAAAAAATGTCTAGACAAAATGTGCTAAAGAGTGCTTCAGGCAATAGCATAGCAGACCATGTCACCTCCTTCTGAAGTTAACTTTGTATGATTTGAAATGTAACTATTAAAGAATATAATTAAGACTTTTTTTACTATGGAACTATTTCTCTTTGCAGCCTCTGTCTGGTACCTGTCACTCTCCTCCTTTCCAATTGTTCCCAAGCTGTAGTAGATGTAATGATTGATTTGCGGCATAAAACAACAAGGTAACGTGTGGATGTGAATCGTGTTTTTTCTGAGAAGGCTTCCTAGTCTGGGGGAGTCTTGTAGCACTTGAACTGTGGTGAATATCTGGGGTGTTCTAATGAGCTGTTCCGATGCATTGGAGCCAAGGGGAGAGCTGCTGTAAAGGAGCGTGTGAAGTGTGAGTTAAAGGTCACCAAGAAGTATTTGTCAAAAAATAAGGACCCGGAGTTAAATTGAGCTGATGGGTGGACGTAGGGACCCGTAAGGATACCCACGGGTACCTTAGGTAGCGTCTCTGTATGTTTGTGGGGTGTGGGGGTGTGTGAGGGGATGAGAAGTACTAAGAAAGATCATATGGATGTGAAGTTGTTTTTTTTCTTTGAAGCTGCATTTGGGGAAGGCAGTGACTTAAGGGAAATTACTGCAGTCTTTTTTTTTTAGACTGCATCTTGCAAGTCATCATCAAAGACAGCAGATGGTGGGCGCTAAGGCATCCAAAGACTGCCAGAGTAGTAGCTTAAGTTTCCAACTCCTGGCTCTGGAAGGGAAGTTTTCAGAAAGCATTAACAAGTGTCCCCTTGTAAGGGGCCAGTGATGGACACAGTGCATTCTGCAATCTTGGGAAAACTTGAGGTTGAGGGAATCATGTAAACTGGTCTGTATGCTTTGCGTACAGAGAAGTAACTTTGGTACTTTCTTTTTCAGCCCGGAAGCGCTAGAAATCCATGGATCTTTCACATGGCTTGGGCAAACACAGTACAAGCTTCAGCTTAAGAGCCAGGAGGTCTACAGCTTGCAGCTGAAAGCTTGCTTCGTTCATACCGGCGTCTATAATCTTGGAACCCCCAGAGTATTTGCCAAGCTAGCGGACCAAGTGACTTTGTTTGAAACGAGTCAGCAGAACTCCATGCCTGCACTGATTATTATCAATAGTATCTGACCACTTCCTGGAAAAAAAAAAAAAATCACACTAAGAGACACAATAAATGGGATTCTTTTCTTACACTGCTGGTTGACACTTTGCTGCAGTTTTTGGAAATAGCACTTCAAACGTCTAACTTGTTACTAAAGATTGTGTAGGAAGAAAATAGCAAAATATTCAGACTACTTGTCAGTTTGTTTCTCAATGCAACGCACGTTGGACTGAAAATACCCTTATCCTTTTATAATGTATTTCTTCTCTGGTAATTAAGATATTCATAACACAAAATACTCCAACTCCAGATCTGAACATATTTATATGTCCTATGCCCTGTCGAAAATATGGCTTGACTGCTGTTACATCTTCCAGCATGGTGTGTTAATATTTGTTGCTGTATTAGGATATGGTGCAGGAAGAAACCCTCCTTGGCTTTTTCCTGTCTGAAGCCATTAGTCATGAGAAATCCCAACCTTACTGTGAAGTTCAATCAGGTGTCTAAAAGCCGTTTCTGTTTCTGGGTTTGTTAGTTTAAAATTTGGGTTTGAGTTTTCACGTCTATGGAAGCTGACCTTTCACGGTTTACAAGTCCCACCTAAAGTGTTTCAGAAAATTTCTTCGACCAGTTTTGAGTATTTTTCTCATTCATCTCAACACAGACTGCACTATTTCACAACCATGAGATGGTCGTTTAAATCGTCACTTGCTTTATTATGTAACTATAACAATTGAGCTGTTTTAAAAAAAATCTAATCAAGATTTTCAAGAAATGTATTATATTTATAACAAATGTACTGTAAATAGAATAAAACATACACCATATTCACGGTATGGACCTGTGGCCTTTTTCCTTCCTTTCTATACAGCTGTAGCTGCTTACAGCTGCCCATAGTCCTGGTGCAGGTGTTCTGTGCTGGCTTCCTTGGGGCCTCTGCTGAGGTGAAGTTCCTGTTGTGTTGCCAGGTGCAGTGCTGGCGTACACTGAAACTTGGGGTGGCTGCCGTGTCTGCGTTCCGGGTTCTCAGCCGCTGTTCCCAGGTACAACCCCACGAGGTCAGCTGGGAAATCTCCGTTATTTGTGCAGTGCTGGGGATTTTTGAGTAGTGGTTGCTGTAGGGAGGGAGGGCTGGGGGATGCCATCAAGTGCTAAGGGTTGGGAGTTATTGCTCATTATCTGTGGAGCAACAGGATACTTGAATATTATTTAACAATAAATATTGCTTCTGGTGTTGAGGGTTTTTTCTGTTGTTGAGCAGAGTGGAAGACTAATCTTTCTGAAGGGTTCCTGTCACCTTATGCTGTGTCTTCAGTCCTCTCTCCATCTTGGCACTCCTTTAGGGGAAGAAAAGTCGTCATTGATGCCATTCAGCTGTCCAGCCACTGACCATACTGTTCTACACCAACGTCACAGTGCATTTTTAAGACTTCTTCAGATACTCAAGTGGCACAAATCCCATTATCCTTATAGAGGATGTTTCCGAGAGAGTTGGGTGAGATAGAGGTCAGAAGTTTAAACTTCTTTTTTCTAGCCTGTCAGAAGAAATGGGGAAGAAATAGTACCTCCTGGGATTTGGAAGTTAGACTGCTTGTAAACAGCAGGCTTGATGAACAGCACAAACCTGCCCTGCTGTGCTGTCCTGGTCACTGCTGTATCACTTGTCTGTGATCCTACCATCCAGATTCTGTAAACCAACACTTGCCACTTCCATTAGTGCCAGTCTAGGTAAAAAAGCTTGGCTGGAAGGAAGGGCTGTGTCAAGAGTGCCCCTCCTTCATGTTTCTGAGAATGCTTATGGGGCTGGGGTGAGCTAACGATGTGGAAAGAAGCTGAAAGAGCTGGAGTAGCAGTGTAGTAGTGTGGAGTAGTATTGTGTCTTTCTTTGAGACAGCTACGAGCAGCCTTCAAAACTCACTAGATCTAAGGGATTGTTGCTAGTTTTAGGAATCTAATACATCTTCTTTTTCTACACGTCACAAACCCATGAAACTTGCCAAGCTGGGCTTTTCCCTGAAAAGCAAAATGCCCCCTTTCAGTTTGGGCATCGTGGGGAATTTGGGAATAATTTAGCTTTGTAAAATAAACTACAGAATAATTTGGTATGTTAGTAGACTTAAAAATAACTTTCTTTGAGCTGTGTTACCAACAAACTTGCTCCTGAAGTGACACAAGTTCTGCCATCAATTTCCTATGTCAGAGCATCCCCTTCTCCATCCTGCGCCACGGGAAACCAGGTGATCGAGGCTGCTCTGCCAAAAATCAGTGAATTGCTGCACTGGCTGAGGAGTAGTTTGTGCAATGCAGATCTGGAGTAACAGGCTTTATGGTGTGCTCAGTAGGCTACAGATGGGATATAGAAGCACGATATAGATCGTATGTATGAGCTAAAACATTTAGGAAGGCCTAGTTTGCAAATGGAGAGGATTACCAACCCTTCTATGCTTTACATCACTTCTTTCTGAGGGTGAATTCTAATATTCAAGTCCAATGTATATATAAATAAATGATATTCATAATGTGGAAGCTATATTGTTTACTTACACGCTGCTTCTACTTCCCGTAGTAATTCAGGCAGTCTGTTCTGTGTCCAACTCTCCTCTAAAGCAG
This sequence comes from Chloroceryle amazona, assembly GCA_027560015.1. Lineage (NCBI taxonomy): Eukaryota > Metazoa > Chordata > Aves > Coraciiformes > Cerylidae > Chloroceryle > Chloroceryle amazona. The sequence goes on from JANHFX010014525.1 coordinate 21,905, forward strand.
CAGAAATAATCCTTTGTTTAGGTTTCATGTGCATGATGAGGTAGAATGGCTGTATATGTGTAGTCTGCTTACAGATCTTGTGTAGATTTGTTAGTACACGTGACTGTGGGCAGTGTCTAGTGGTGTTTTGCTTGAAGGAACTGTCGCAGCTCTGATGTGCTTATAGTTAAAAGTTGCTTAAGAATACTGGAGAATGCTGCCTGGGGGGGCTGGAAGTGAACCAGAGCCTGAATGGGGGAATGCTTCAGAGTTCTGCACATCTGACAAAGGTGCTGAGAAAGCTGCGTGGCTAAAGAGTTTAAGAGTGGATGTAGAAAGTGTGCAGAGGGAACAGGCTTAGTGTGTCTCATGAAAGAGCAACAAGAAACTCCTATTTTTCTTTCTGATACTGAGAAATACAGTTGGTAGTTCTGTCACATTACTACTGCTCGTGCAGTGGGAATTTGGAAGATTGCTTGCTGCTGCTGTTGGCTGCTATATTCACCGAGCATTTTATCAACAGCTTTGTGAGATGTATCCGTAGTGTCTTCAGTATTGAATTCCCATCTCGGGTGCCATGGGAAATAAATAGAAACTGCATTGCTGAATGTGACTGCGAGGTGACTGCTCCACTTGGGTATCCAAGTGAAAGGTCTTGAGCACTGCTGCCATCTAGTGCTTTCTGCTTCTACGTGTTGGCTCTTCTGTCTCATCAGTAGGTGGATGTCACTTCTTTTAATTCAGAGCAGAATACAGGAGGTGCCAGGAGGTTCAAGCCAGCTGCAGGAGGCACTGTGGAATCCAGGAATCTCTCAGTCAAACTCCGTGGGTGAGACAACTGGAGAAGTCTGCTGCTGTGGAGGGACCAGGAGATCCAGGCTGCCTACTGTGGAGATCGTGGGGTCAGGAGGTCAACCAAGAGACCCATCAGTCTGCTCTGTATGCAACACAACCAGAGATGAGAGGATCTAAGGGTCAGCTGCTGGGTAGGTTGGGTGTCTAAGGCCAGTTACCGAAGGGATCCAGAGGGTGCCTGGTCTGCGTGTGTGTTGGTGTGTTTTACATTATTTAAGCCTGAGTTCAGAATAGCTACATAAAGTGAGGCAGCTCAGTAAGATGCCAAGGCTTTCCTACTGATCTAAAGTAAGTCTTTTCTCTACTGTCTGTAACCACACAATCACCATTGCTTTTATTCTGCAGCTGTACAATGCAAGAGCAGCTGCCTTACTGGAAGCAGTCACTCAGCCAGTGAGTCTGCTCGGAGGAGAATGGAATCAGACGTGCTGCAATTGCAGCTATGCTCAGGTTAATGGGGACAGAATTTCTCTTCAGCTTTCTTCCCAAAAGATAATCCCAAAATTTCAAACCAGGCTTCCACCTTTACTCAAAAGATTTAATTTCACAGCTCCTTTCCTAATTCAGTATCTACTGTGATATAGACACTGAAGTCTCATCTAGCCAAGGTATTAAAAGTCAGGTCTCTAAATTGCAATGGGTATGGTAGAGATTCCTGGATGTTTTTCACTTCTTCTCTTACTCCAGTGAGAAAAGGGATTATTTCTGAGTAGATTAAAATATAAAGATGTCTGCAGCAGTGGAAATCCATGGAGGGAACTTCAGTCTTTCTTCATATGCACATTGCTATTATTTCAGTCACTTGCAATCTTAATGTTTGCTCTTTTCAAAATTACCCTTGAATAATTTCATGAACAAAATTACTTCTATAGAGTAAAAACTAGACTGGAACAGAAGGAAATCATTTTCTTAGAGCTTCTGTTTTTAAAACCATGTATGCTGATTAAACATATTCCAGGACTGAGTGATTTCCTGATTCCATTTAAATCAAGATTTATTTCCTATGCATTTCTATCAGATTACAGGAGTAAGTCATTAATTTGTAAAATGTCACTTGGCTAATGAGTTCTGCTAATTGCTTTAGTGGTTGCTGAAAAAGTAAAAACATGGTTTAAAAAATGTTGCTTGCTGTGTAAATCAATTCAGCTGATGCTTGCAAATGTTACTGCTTTGGGTTTTCCTCTTTCTCAGTTAGAAAAGACGTAGTGTTCTCCTCCCAGTGACTGTGGTGTGGTTCCTTATTCTGTTTCCACCAGGATGATGAAAATTCTGCTCAGAAAAAGGCAAAAAGAGTGTGTGCAACTGTAGATTTTTTACTTGCTGAAGGAGGTAAGATAGTGATAATCTTTCAACAAATGGCTCGTGATCCCTCGATATTTTGAAGCCCCAGGATAGAGGAGGTGTTTCTGTATGTTGAGGAGGTTTCAGAGAAAGTAGCAGCCACTTCTGACTAAGAAAATAAATACTTGAAATTATTTCTTTCTTCCTATCCATGTGAAGAAACCATAGGAGGATACATCCAACTTTGCCCTCTCTCCCAGCAGATGCTGCTGTCAGGGCCATGCCAGAGGGAGACAGGGATGCGCCTGGGGCACGGGCTCCCTTGCAGTTGCTGACCCCCAGGGCTGTGTTGATGATGTTTGCTGTGCAGCTAAAGCCTGAGCTCTTGGACCTAGGTGATGCTCTGAGACTCTCAGCTTTTTGCAATCCATGCTGCTGGCGCTCGGGATGTTGGGCAAACCCTTGGAAACAGGATCTGAGCGTAGCAAAAGCTCTGCAGCAATGCCACAGGCAACTGAAGGGAGCTGCTGGAGACAAGAAAGGGCAGTGGCAGCTCGGAGCACTTCTGGCTCTGCTTGGGAGGAACAGTGGGAGGCCTGTGAGGGAAGACTATCCCAGGAAGTTTTCCTGCTGTGACAGAACTGATCGAATGCATTGGTCATGTTAAGAGGACAAGGCAGTCAGCCCTGTGAGAAACCTGAAAAAGTCATTTTATGACTTGAGACGGAGAAACTGTCATCCAGTCTCAACCTAGTTGTGCTCTAGAGTGTCTATAATATATTTTGGGAATTGTTTCATGCCCTCATCATTCTTCCCCGTTTTTGTCAGCATGAAGAGAGTCGGCAGCGCATCGTGTGCGTTCACAGTCCCACGGAGACAGGAGGAAATTAAGAGGGAGCCATTTACTGTTTGTGTGTTTCAGGAGCAAAGCTGCACACTATGCACAATATTTGGAAATAGAAGCAAATATTAACACTTGCCTTTGAGGAAGGAAAGTAGTGTAGGTATTTAGTCATGTCAGTTAGGGAAGTGAATTCAAGAGCCACAGAACAGTTGCCCATTGGCAACTGTTCCATCTGCTCTGGAGCAATGGCGGTAATGACCAGCAGCTCACTGCTGCTGCAAGCCCTTCTTGCAGGGAAGGAAGAGACTTGTCAAGTAATCAGGTTGCAAATATCTAGTCATCCACAGAGTATAAAAACATATGGCGTATACAGTGAGTAAGCTGTGGGAATCCCAGGCACTGAGGTAAAAAGATGTGTTAATCAATGGGTTTTCAGTTAATTTTGCGGTGATGAAAAGAGGTGTCTGAAAAACTCTGGGTTTTTCAGTAATTTTAATAAAACAAAGCACACAGCTTTAAAATCTTTCAAAAAGTAATTGAAATAAATCTTGAAGCAATATATCAAGCTATTAAATTCAACATATTTCATTAAAGTATTATCTTAGGCTGGGTTTTTTGTTTGTTTATTAAGACAGTAGGAAAACCTTGAGTTTTTTACAAAAATCTGCATGTTGAGGTCAACTAGGGCATTTAATAAAATTTTATCAAAAACATTTCACAGAACTCTTGTTGAGGGTAGGATTTTGTGCCCCTTGTAACGAAGTCACATTTCTCATCACCTTCTGCTTCTTGTTTCTTTTCCAACATAGCCTGGTTTGCTGGGTCAAACCGTAAGCGCAGCAGTAGCAGTGTATATTTGTGTGAATTATAACAACTCTTCCACCAGCTGGAGTGAAATAAACTCTGTTCGACCCAGTTGTTCCCTGGATACCTGTGACCTGCTCAGGATTAATGAGACTTTCGGTCCTGTGGCCCCGAATCAATACTGTTTCACTCTTTCAATTCTTTGTTAATAGCTAGTTCTCTTTCTAGCAAGCAGTAACAGTCTTGCTGTATACACTGATAATTTATTTTAAAACTTTGGAAAGGTGGTTCAGCACAGAAGGCTGTGCAGGAAATTGTCTATGACCTCTTGAGAGACAAACTTAGCAAGTTACTGCTGGAACTCTGAGCACTGACTTGTTGTGTTCTGCACCCTTGTAGCCTGTGAACAGCTTTCACAAGCCTATCTCTAGCCACTAGCGCAGGGCGACTATTACAAAGTTTGGTGGAGTATTAAGAATTTCTAAGTTTTGCTTTATTGATGGGTTAAATAAATCCTCTATTCATCAGATAGGAACAAAACTACAGTGGCAGGTGAAAACTGTGGTACTACCGGACCGTGAGTAAAGTAAATGCCACATCATTAGTGACAAGAAACTCTTGACATTTCTGAGTGAGAGCTTTTTTATCTACTCAGAAAAGTGAGGGCCACCCTTATCAATGGCAAATTAGCAGTTAACTGGATGCTTTCTGGATGAAGGGGTGCTGCATATACTGGGAATATCAGCCCAGTTTTGTCATGTCTGGATGACTCTTCTGAAGTATGGAAGTTGTCTCTTAAATGCTCCTCTGCCAGTGTCCAGCCAGCACTGGGCACTTACAATAAAACTCCCCTTTTGTCAGCTTGGGATTTCATTCTGCAAAATTCATTCCAAAGACAACACCGATAAAACCCAAGAGAACCCATCCCTGATGAGCAAGCAGACTGACTTGGAAAAGCAGGAGCTCAAGCAGATGTCCAGAACTCATGAGCAACGGAAGAACTGCACTGTCTAGAGTAGAATCCACTTCTGATAGGAGAGAGCACTGGAAATGGAGCACTACCCTCTGAAATGAGCTCAGCATTTCCTTGTGAATAGATTGCCTCAGGGAGAAAGCAGATGAATGTCCTGTCGCTATTTTTGTTACTGTCTCTTGAGGGCAGTCACATGCTGCAGCACTGGCCACCAGGAAAATGCTGGAGCTGAGCCTTCTGCCGTGAAATCTTGCTGCTGCTCCTGCTTAATGAACGGGACAAATATTGGCAAAAGATTCAAATATAAATATTGCATGTTATGAATAAGGCTTCACATTGCTCCTGAGCAAACACCTGATGAACAAACTTGTTGGCCCTTTGGTTTCAGTGGATCTCTCTGATACTGGCTAAGAAAATACAGCAACTGCATCTGTGAGAGAAACAGATTAGTCTTTGCTAGACTTCTCTCTGACTGTGCTAGAAGACAGGTCCATGTGATGTCTTTGCCCTTGATGATTTGATTTGATCATTTGATTTACAAATGATTGTATCATTTGTAAACCCTGCGTGTGAGAGCATCTTTGTATCTGCGTAGGGCTCTAGCAGGGGTATTGCAATTTTCTCACAAGTTACTGTCCTCACTTTGATCCCACGCTCATCTGCACGAGCAGTAAGGTCTGGGCTGCACCACAGAGATGGTCCCATAGCAGGCTTCTTGAATACAGAAATGGCAGACGACAGTAAGTGGTAACTGCTGGTTTGTTTAAGTTACTCCAGTACGCACCTCAGACCAACAGGAAGATAGTTGACAGAAGCTCTTTTTCATTAGGGTAACTCTCTTCACAAAGGATTTTACTAGAAAAAGCTGCTCAGCATCCCATTGACTTGACTTGTCACAGCAAGTGTGTCCTCCTTGCTGAAGACTTTGTACTAACACCTGTAGTTACGTTTAGTGTTGACACAGAGAGTACCTGAAGTACAGGCTGGATACTGAATTTCTAATGCCATGTCCTGTTTTGTTTTTCAGATGGGCCCATCTTTCAATGACAGAATCAGCTGATATTGATGTTGGGGTATGTTATATGGTATTTGGTAAGTACAATTTCATAGTTTAGAGCTTTGGCTGTATCTAATGTGGTGAGGACACTTGATTTGTAAAACTTGTTTCTGACACAGATGAACTTCTCTACATTCATTAAAAGGGGAAAAAAGCATAGAGTCAAATCATTAAAAGGATTTTACCATGGGATTTATGTGTCTTTAGTCCTGTCAATACTACTAGCATCCTAATGGTTTCAAAGGTTAACATGTATTTCAACAGTTTTTCTGACTATTTTGATTGAAAAGTTTATTTATTATTTAAATAAACAAGGGTGTTCAATCAGGTGGTATTTTGGTGGCTATTTTTCTCATGCATGCAATTTTTTAAACTCACTGTTTTCTCTTTTTCTCTGCAAGCTGGGTGTTAATGTGTGCATTGGACTTTTTGCTGCCTTTAGCCCTTATGCCATCATTGCTATGTGGACAGCTTTTGGATCAATAGATAAGATTCCACCACTAGCCTTTGGGGTGCCAGCTGTCTTTGCTCCTCCTGAAGCCCAGCTTCCGAAACACCATCACCAAAGATTTCACCATCTTCAGCAGTTATGCATCAGGAGCTGGTTTTGTGTTAAGGCACCGCAGGACTACAGATCAGCTTTGAACACCAGCCTGAGAACATTTAACGGCAAAAACGAACCCAGCTGTAATTCTCTGCCAGTTGGGGAAGAACGTTCTTCCTTCCCGTGTGAAAAGCCCAGTGATAACATCTGAATGCATTCAGAGCTCTCCAGAATGCTGCCAGAAGAGGCTAAGTGCTATGGAATGCCCTCCTCAGAAAACTGCATCCTTGGAGAGCAGCCTCCAAGCAAAAGTGAGACAGGGCAGCAAGAAGTCAGTAAAGGTGGTTGTGCTGAAGGAAAAAAACACTGAAAGGGATACCTTGGAAATCACCTCAGAGGTACTACCTGTGCATCGCACATTTACAGCCCTATAGAGCTGCTTGCACGAAGCCATCTGACAGTGATGCTGTTCTACTGGACTTAGGACTGTAACTTTTTCTGAAGAGTACTTTCACTACTCTCTTTTCCAGACTATTTCCTGTTTTTTCTTGCACTCCGATGGGCCACGTGCTACAGCCTGGACATGCTATAAATGCTGTATGACTCACAGCATGCCAGCTTAAGTACATTGTGCTGTGTGCAGGCCATGAACTATGTCAGGCAAATCCCCTCTGCATTTCATAACAGCCTTTTACTCCATGTTCAAGGGAATACACCAACCATTGAGAGGTTTTCCACAGAACGTTGTTATCCTTTCTGGACTATGTGCATTGCATATTCCCTCTGTTCAAAGGAAATAATCAATGTAGTGTTTTAAAAGGACAAGCCCATGCTGGTTTAATTGTTATAGCAACTGAAAAGGTAAATGCTAAGTGAAATCCCTTTTTTTCAAGAAGTGATGTTGAATGACCAGTTATGTTGCATGTGCTGGGTGGTAGAGGTCACTTACTTCTTTGCTTTGAGATGAACAGGCAGGTTCTGGCCTCATTCCATATGAATGAAATAAAAATATGTCTGGTAATTCAAGATAGTATGTAACTTTTTTTTTTTTACCCTCCAGTGTCGTTTGATAACTTGCCCTACGACATTATTTCTTTTTCCCACTTTCCTGTATAGGACCTTGGAATCAAGAGAGTGAAGACCTGCTCAGAAATACCATAAGGAGCAAGATTCTCTGCTGGTGCAAACCACTAAAACCTGTGAAAACTACCCATGTGAAGATCCCAAACCTTTAAGAATTCTTGAATTTGGCTTACAAGGACAAAGATGCAGAGTAAGAATAGGCACAACTCTTCCTTCCTGGGTTCTCGGGCTCCTTTCTTCTTCCCTGTAAAAGGAAGGAAAAGAAAGTGAAGGGCTGTTGAAGAAAGGGCTTTTGAAATGGTTAGGGATGATTTGGCTAAACTGCTGCTCTGTTTCATGGCTTGCCAGCAAGAAGCACTGTATCCTTTACTGCTGCTGTGAGAGCAACGACATGCTGGGAGTGCCAGGCTCTTATTTTTGGCCAGACTTTGTTTTCCAGCTGGGCAATAAGACAGTTCTCCTCCCAAGGACTTTGCCATCTTACAGGCTAGCTCATTCCACGCTCCCCAGGGGATGCTACCAAAGCCTCAGGAGAAAACTTGTATAATAAAGATTCACCAGCAACACATTTTACTGCTCTTTCTGTGGTGACTTGAAGAAAATGTACCTGACTGCAAGAGGGACAGTCATGTTAAACTCAATGAAAGTCTCCAATTAGCCACTTCAAGGAACTCTTTGGTGCCACAGAGTGAATTTGGTATATTTACTTCAGTGTTCTGCCCTGTTTTTAAACTGCCCTCACCTCCCCACTCCAAGCTTCCCTTTATCCTCAAAGTTTTTGTATGTGAACAATCATTAAGTTACCTTTTTATTGGATTTCCATGATGCACATATGTTTAAAATACATGACCTAATGAAGAGTACAAAACATTTACAAGACATTACAGAAAAGAAAACCTCCCCAAGGTAAAAAAAATACTGTGTCTCTTCAGGAACTCCAGAAAATCCACCAGAAAAGGCTTAAAGCTCAAAGTCCTTTCAGTGTGTGTTTTCTCCAAGACTTCCCGAGACACGAGTCAGCAGCACAGCACAAACAGGAGCCTGGTTTAGCATTACTGCAATTACTGCAGCTGCTGTTTCTGACTTCAGATGAAGTGGGACCAGGCTGTGGGGACCTTTAGGCAATGCTGACCACTGCAGATGGTGAATCGGTGAAAAGTAGGAGTGGAAGCTGCATTCAGAGGGCACCTGGTCCTTCCCACTCCAAGTCCCATTGACGTCAATGCGCAACGCTGAGTATGTGAATAAATCTCTGGGGGACTCACTGAGAAAGGCTTTTCTCTGGGGGTTTTAACTGGCTTATCATTGAAAATCCTTCCTAAAACCGTCATGCTATCAAAAGACAAAAAATTATAATCTGTATCGTGCAGATGGGCTGCATGTTCAGCTTCCATACAAGATGCTTGAAATCCCAGCCATAACATGTGGCTCTTAAAAATGATTAGAAATATGCTGGGCATTTTTCTGCTGTGACTGCTCTTTAAGCTGTGCTGCTTGTTAGCTACGTGGTAATACTATGAGCTATTAGTCTATGCCACGAATATCATTCTCCTAAGAGATCTACATAGGCATGTTGGGAAAGTAAGAAACCTTGGAGTCCCCTTGCCTGGATTTATAGTTGCTTTCAGTTTAGCATTCTCAGTAGTGGAAGCCAAGGTTGACTTGTACTAAATGCTACTTTATTTTTTTAGTGGAAAAGATGTGAACGTACATTTACATAATGTCTTTTTGTTAATACGAAAAAACCTGCATTGTATCTTTCTTAGGTTCTTTCAAATTGGCATTGGACTGTCTGAACCTGGCTGTCAGCTCTGCGTAAAGAACAAAATGTTTATGTAGAAGGTCACATTCAACTTTGAGTAGAAAATGTAATGGTTTAAAAATGACTGTAGAATCCACGCCAGCTCCTTTTATAAGTGAAGGGGAAGAACACTGTGCCTTTGCAGAGAATTCCCCATATATTAGACATTAAGAAAGACAGTGCACTCAGATTACGTTGCCACTATGTGTGGGGGTAAGTTTTCCCATTTGTGTGGGTAGCTTTTACTGTAGCAATCACAATCTAGAAAAAAAAACTTTTCAAATCTGCCAGTTTTTGGATTTTCCCATCTGTTGTTCGTCAGGGTTAATCATAATTTACTGTTAGTAAGAGTATGTGTAAACCAAATGCCACTGTTACCGGGGGCTCTTTATTATTGTGCTGCATCCCATCTCATCCAGAGGAGCTGGAAACAGCTCTTTATAACTCTTGTGCCACCCTCTTGCTCCTCCTATGGCACTTTTCCTCCTTGACACCGTGTCTGTTCCTGCTCTGCTCTTCCATTACTCTCTGCTGTGCTCTCTGCTTTCCCTCAGCTGTTTCTTTTCCAGATCTTTCTTCTCTTCCTCCCCCCCTCCCTGGCTCTTACAGCACCTCTAGGGAGCTCTGCAGCAGGCACCTGGCACTCTCATTACCAGAACTGAGCTGGTCTGTGGAGGCCAGAAACACATGCTACATGTTTTCTTTTTTTTTTTTCCCCATTAATTATTTGGTTTTATTTTAGTAGGGTACCAAGATGATACTTTTCTCTAGCACACCTGCCACAATGACATGTTCTTGCAATGGAGCTGGGAGGGAGACTGGGTTATCCCTGTTATTTTTTCCCCCTGAGCCATGGATACTCTCTGTAAAGAAAAGCAGTAAAGACATTACTGCAGCACATGCTTCTCACACTCTGGTCCCTCTGTAAGAGAAATAAGCCTTTTCCTAGAAATGGGCTTTCAACAAAGAACTCAGTGACATTCCTCCTGTCACATCATGGGTGAAGGACATCTGGAAAGAAAAGTCAAGAAGAGAGGCTCTCTGGGCAGGAAAGCTATGATTGACATGCTATAAGTTTAGGGCCCTGAGGAAGGCTAGAAATAGGGTCTTTGAATACAATCAGCTGCATAAGCAAGGAGGATCTCTAGTCTGGAACAGTTCTGTGTGCTCAGGCAGTGCAAACAGTGCACCAGTGAGACACAAAATCAAAGCATTACATCCCTGAAGGACATTTCACCCATGAAAAAAATCCCACCCATAATGTGTGGGATATATTTTGCAAAATGCAACTGTGAGATTGGTGAGAGCATTGAATGGCTGTGGGTGGGTAAGGAAAACACTGCTGGAAATGTCAAAACTGTTCAATGCAGCAATTTTGAAGTGAAAAGCTTCAAGTTTCTTGGTCTGGAATCATAAGGGTGTTTTGGTACCATGCAGAAGGTGTCAAAGTAGACTAACCCTTTGTCTTTGGGTGATGACCAGTAGCCCCACCATCCAGCAGCCTGCAATCCTCACCATACCTGGAGGGGCCAGGCAGGGAAGGGTGAAAATTTGCTGCACACCCAGCAGTGGAGGTTCTTGGAGGTTCTTTCCCCACATTCCCCGAGACCAGAGCTAGCCATAACCCCTCCCCAGTGAGCTGAGGGATGCCCCAGTGCAGCCCTTTGTTAAGACCCATGGAGACCATTGGGCTCCTGGAGATTTGGAGGCGATGATCCTCTGCTGAAGAGCTGCTGCTCTGCTGGGGTACCAGCCTTGGGGAGAAGCAGGCAGCTGCCTAGGCCAGCAGAACTAAAGGGCCAGCTGCTGATCTGGGCTTCTCCTTAGACCATGGTCTTAACGCAGTCAATATATTTTGTTCCAGATGTAAAATATCTGGGACCAATCCTGTCCTTGCACTGTGGTGATTGTGTCCTTACTGCCAATTACTCTTTGCGGTTACTCACAGTTTGTAATCTTATTGTTTTATGACCTGCAACTAATTAATCCTCTCATTCCTCTCAGCTCAACAGATGCTATTGAGAAATGTCTGCATTTTTGTTTCAGATGAAGACCCACAGTGGAGATTTTGGGAGCCTTGTCAGTGTAATTAGAGGAGTCAAGGTGCTGGAAATTGGTCTCCCACCACTTGAAATCTGGGAACAGCTCTGGCTACACATCTGTTATTTGGAGGCGTCACACTGTAAAATTAATAGCTGTGAGTTGAAGTGAGGAGGAATCTTGTTGTCTTTTGTTTGATGTGTCTCACTTTCTGAAGAGGGTCAGGGCCAACCCATTCCATTGACAGAGAGACACTGGCAGACACTGTCTGCCAGGCAGTTGTTGAGATTTAGTTTAGAGAGACTGGCAGAAGTTGTCCTGAGTGCTGAAACATTTTCCTTTTCAATCATCTTATTTCTCTGCAATGACACTTGGCTTCCTATCAGGCTTCATGCTGAGACAAGGCTGTTGCTGAATGCTGATCACCTGCTGTTCATGGAAATTTATGGGTTTTCTATAGGCAATTTTTCCAGTTTTGCCTGCAGGGACACAGAGCTTCTCCATGGACTGTGGTCTTGGTCAGTGTACTCTCTGATGTACCGAATTGTACAACAGCCATGACTGTGTTGGTTTAAAGTCCACATCTTAAAACCACTTTGCTTTTCATTCACAGTCCAGCCCATGGTTCCACCACTGCAACTCAGCACAGTTAAGGTTTAAACATCTTTCTACATCAGGCCAACTCCAAACAACCTTATTGCCTGGGGAGGGGGTTCCTTCAAGATGCCCTGGCTGCACCTACAATAGAGGGGCACAGCCAGAAAGCTGGAAGACAACTGCATGACAGTTTTGTCTTACATTTTTTTTATCAGTATTCTTGACACAGTGACACTGCAACATCTGCTCTGAATGTGGATTTTCCAGGACATCCCTGGCTGCTTTGCGAGGCAGAGGGAATCCTACAGCAGCTTCATGCTCCCACAGTGCCCACACCAGAGCTTATCAAAATAAAGAGCACTCCCAGCTAAACTCATTTGATCAGGTCGATGAAATCAAGGTGTTAACCAAGGTGTTTACCCATAAGGTACACTATTAGGTCCTATTTTCTTTTCAGTCTGGTCCCTCCCCAGTCCAGCTGAATGGCAACTGATTTTATCCTCTTTCTTTCAATTATCAGTTCCTTACCTACATCTGTGGTCTTGCTCTTGCAACTCACTCTGCACTGGCAGATTGCAGTGTTGGCCCAAATGCATTCACCGGTGCCAGCTTTCCGGGATCAGTGCTCAATGGATTTAGCTAAAGAAAGAAAAACAGAACTGCAATAAAGGAAGATGTTCTCGTGTACAGACTGTACCGTCTGACATAGCACAGACTCATTACGGCTTCTGTTGCAAAACTGTTATTTCCTTTTGTTGTAAAACTGTGCATCTTCTGAATGTTTCCACAGCAAACATAATTATCACCTAATTATAAAAAAGCTGTTCAGACTCCAATATAGGAGGGTGGTGACAGCTGGTTAGAAAGGTGAAGGAAAATGTAGAGCTGCTGAGTGATCTATGTAACAATTGTAACAAGACTGAAAAAAAAGGAAAACCATTTTAGTTGTGTATTATTTTTCTAGTCTCAAAAAAAAAAAAGGGTAGTAGAATGTGTTTTGCCCCAGGGAAGTCTTTTGGAAATATGACTCAGTGTTCAGTGTTTCTTAGATAAGTGATGACAACATCTTTTCATTTGGCATGGATGGAGGATTTAAAACCTCCATCCCGTTAGGTGGGTTGTCATGTATAAAGAAGGAATATGTGAGGTCTGCAGGGAGATCAACAGGAACTTTGTCTTTGCAAGGACTGCACACTCTCCCTAAGCTGAGGACAAAGGACCTCTGTCTTTTTAGTCTGCTACGAAAGCTTGATTCAACTCTTGTCTTTAGTTAAATATTTAACAATGTGTTTCTGATTTGAAAGCCTGATGTACCTAAAAAATCCCAGTATTTGCATGCTGGGAAGACTAGAAGACTTGGCTAGTTCATTTCAGTGGTAAAGAGGAAGGCGTCCTCACTCGCTTCCAAATTCTTACAGAGAGCAAATGATGGCCATAGCATTGTGAGCTCTGGCTTGAAGCCTTTACATTTACCCTGCCTCTGAGACACGTTTCTGAACTGGTTACCTCTGTGTGGAGTGACTGTTTCAGGCTGCTATGTTAAATCAGCGTGGATCCCATGGTTCTTTGGTATGTGAGTAGATGTTGTGTATGGGCAACTTAATTTACTCTGGAGATTTCTAAGGTTATCATAGGCCCATTAAAGATTAAATCATCTACATAGTTCACACCTCTGCAGAGCCCTAATTTCCACATCATTCTGCCTATCACAAATTTTAACTGATGGCTATACTGCAGGGAATCCAAAGAGGCTAAATCGTAAGTCATGAACGTTAACTGGTTTTGTTTCCATTAGAGCACAAAGGATATGTTGACATTTTAGAAGTGAAGAAAGAGAAGGGACCTTTTTCTCTGTCGTGTTTTATTGGCTTTAGGCCATTGTCGTTCCCCTGGCAGGAAAGTAGGGTGAAAGAGGAGAATCAGAGGTGTGCATTTTCACAGATCTGTCACAGTCCTTCAGGCTGCTACGCAGGAATGGTCCAAGGCTCTGACATCAGAATCTGCTTAGTGCAGGAAGGGACTTTCCAGCTGCCTTTCCAGCCCTCTGACCGTACTGATCCTCCTTAGTTTGTCAAGAGCCAGGAGCATCCTGACAGCTTGTCTGAATTATGTTGGCTGGCTCTGCCACTTGCAGGACTCCTGGCCACTTGAAGTAGGTGGAGGTGCATAGTAGACCTCAGAGAGTAAGAGATAACAAATAGAAAAGATTCTGATAGAAGTGAAAGAAAAGCTAAGGAAGTACTGGTCCTTAGCAAAATGAAAAGAACAGATAAGAGGAGAAGCAAAGAATGTTGAAGAATTCAATTATTTCTTCGCTTCAGTCTTTGCAAAAATGTAACACAACCAGATACTTTTAACTAAATGGTTATAGAAGTTCACAAGCAGCTGAAGAGCAGAAGCAAGTACATTTATCTAATGGAGATGTGTTACAGTTTACTGGCAAAGCAATATTAAAAAGCATGTTATAAGGGAACAAAAAGAAGCAGCCAATATATTTTGTGAACCACTATCACTCATCTGGAGAATTAATAGAGGACAAGAAAGGTCTTGGAAGACTGGAAAAGGATCAACATTATGCATTTTTAAAAGGCAGAAGGTCCATAGCTTTCTGGGTTTTTAGACAGCTGAACTTTGATCACTGGAAATATTTTGCTCAAGTTATTAAGCTTGATCTGCAAGATGGTAAAAAGGGTTTACTGAGAACAGAGCATGATAAAATTGTCTAATTTCATGACAAGGTGTTTGGTTTGGTGAATTAGAAAAATGTGACTGACGGATTCTGACTTGACTTAGCAAAGTCTTTGGCAGAGTCTTCCAGAACATTTTTAAAAGGATGCATTCTTAAAAGCAGACAGTATACATATAGACATGGTAATCACCAAAACTTAGAATCCCTGTATGGAAGAATACAGTCCTCAAAGAGAAATGATGAATTTTTGTCAAACTGGGAAGCTATTTCAAATATGGAAAGACCTGTCAAAATATGTTGACCTTTTGAGTGTTTTCATACCCAGATTATACACCGGTTATGGATGACATGGTGTTAGGAAAGCTATCAGCCCTGCAGAGATGTTAACTGAGTTTGTGACTCCCCTGAACTGTGAAAAAAAAGAGTAAATTGGGACCATGACATCAGAAGGAGATGTTCTTCTTTAGTTAAATTGTCTCATTTTCTTGATAAAATAAGTGCATTACAGTTTTAAAGCACCATAGTTAAATCTAGAGGCTACTGATTAATTTTTATAGTTAAATTATAAATAAATCCTTTTATTATCCTATTATTATAAATCCTTTTATTTTTTTTTTCCCTCAGAGAATGAAACACACATTCTTTGATATCCACTAAAACTTACTTTATCTAAAAGGCAGTTCAAATGGTTGGTTTACCTGGAAATAAAAAATCAGAAAGCTTCCAGTCTCAGCAATTCATTATCCTGCCAAGTACATTGGCAGGAAAGAAGGTGGAGTACTAAAGACATCTGGAAAGCATTTTTTCACTGGTAACCTGCCTGACTTTTAACCTTGAAGCTAATTAAAGCTGACAGTCCTCCATAAGGTACTTTGATTTAAAAACATATACAGCTGTAGAGTATCTAAATGATTTTTTTTCCAAGGAATAGTAGTTGGCAAGGAACACAGGAAATCTCATTTCCATCGGGTTTGCTGCTCTATGCCTTTGTCTGAGGCTTCTGATCTACAGGCTGAAGAGAGAATCAGGTCATCATAAAGTCTCATTACCCTTTTGCAAGGGTGAGGAGATTTAGGATTCAGACGCTACTAGAAGCATAATAAGCAGACACAGTACACAGTCACAAGTTCAAAAAAACAGGTGTAAATCTGAGCCTTTTACAGGCGAGGGAATTATCAAATGAAACACAAGTGCATTTTTTTTGGTTCCTGTGTCTCATACAAATTTTAGAGAACTTTATAAAGATGTGTGGCTGGGTCCTGAGCAACTCTTCTTCTATCCCAGAACTTTTAATGTGAGAAAAACAGTATAATCCACCACAGTACCATGGTGGCTGGTGTAAGGAAAGAGAGAAAAAATTCCCTGGGGTGCAGTAGACTTTATTTGATCTGTACCGCCCATGGATTAACAAAGTCAAAACATGTGAGTGCTGAGGAAGAACAGAATTGTTCAGGTTGATTCAAGGTGTTTTTTCTGAGAAAAGAGATTTTGCTAAGCTACCCTGAAACACTCTGAACATCGAGGTTGAGTGACTTAGTGGAAATGCAGTTGAGGAAAAAAGGCAGTTCTTTGCATGAATCTTTCCTAACTAATCAGAATACTTGCAAGTGAGCTGGAAGATTACACATGGAAAACTTGGCTGTGTAGGATTTTATTCTACTGTATCAAGCTAAAAAAGACAAGTGTGACCAAGCCTCTTTCCCTTCTCTCTCATTTTTTTTTATGAGGCTGAATGGTGAGGCAAGGTGAATTTGGCACGTGAAACCTCTCCAAACTCCGTTTTTTTCTGATCTAATAGATTAAAAAGGATGGTGGTGTTTTGTGTGAAAGCTTATTTTCCTCCTCATTTTTCCCTTTCTCTTTTTGCATCTGATTCTTTTAAGAGATTAAGAAACCACCAAACCACCTCTCGGGGTCTATTCTGCATAACAGATTTTGTATGTCAGCTCAGGTATAGAAGAAAACCTCTAGCATACATGCAAAATGATTTGTCAGGCTTGCACAAAACCACCTTTTCTTTAATGTGTAGCATTTCCCGGTTTAAAAATGTGACCGTTCCATTATATGACTAAACTGGGCATGACCAGGGACACTCAATCATCTCACAATCTTTACCATTTCCTCGCAAACTCTGCTCTTCACTTTTCTTAGTAGATTTAAGGTAGCAACTCCCAAGGCTGTTTTTGCCATCATTCTTGGATGACTGGGCTGCTAGTTTTCACCCCAGAATAAACATGTTCCTGGCTGGAAATAACAGATCTCTTTCCTTAATGTCAATAAGCAACAGCCGTATTTGTAAACCAAGGCAAACCACTTCTGTCAGCACTCAGCCACTGCTGGTTTGTACGGCTCTGTTACTTCTCAGTATTTTGGCATTTATACTCCGTACAAAAACTGCCTCCGTTTAAACATTCCTTAGTGGATACCGGTAGTGTAATATTTGGACGAGTCTTAAGTTTGAGAAGATACCAGAAACTAATCTTTTAGGGAATATCCTTAAAAGCTACCTAACCACAGGGACAAACCTACAGGAAGTTGTACATTCACAGGCAAGGGCTGTGCTGGAGAACATGTGCCTGGGAGCAAGGGGTATACTCTGATTTTACTGCCATTTATCATGCCATGTATCATATTCAGTGGCAGTGGCCGTGAGCTCTCAGAGCTACAGCAGAGCACTGCCATCCAGTCCTCTCTTGTCAGTGCTGGCTGTCCTTCCACTGAAGACAAACAATGTCTTTTTTTGTCTCCTTAAAAATTGAAACCCTTCAGAAATGTTCAAAAGAATTTGTAGGGCAGAGCCTGCTGAGGAATCACTTGAGAGACATCAGTCTCGAATCAAGTACAAGGCTTCACAGAGACTCTGGAATATAACTTGATAGCAATAAAAAAGAACATATTTGTATTTGCAAAATGGAGTAATTAGGGCTGATTTCCCTGGTGCCCTGTAGCCTACAAACATAGTAACATGTTTTGAACGGCCAAATTCAAAAAGATTCAAGTCTGAGAGTTGCTTCAGGAGGAAGGACATAGGTTATCACAACGTCCTGAGAGCCTTGGAGACTTCTCTTGGCTGAGGGAAAAGAGCAGTGAGAGGAATGGTTGCTGGCATGGACAAGTGAGGTGTTGGAATCTGAGACAGGATGGGGGGGGTCCTTTCACAAAACAGGCAGCCAGCATCTCAGTCCTTCTCTTGCTTAATGCATCACAAGAAGTGTGGCAATAAGGTAATTTCCTCACAGCACTAACAGTGGCTTAAGGGCTCTGATGTAATAAGCGCTGTCAGGTTTCACTGGGCTGCTCTTTCTCCCTACCTGGAGCAAACTTCTAACAAAGGTGTGGGGAAGGTGCACTGAAATCAGTTCCAGCAGGAAGCCTTGGACAAACCTGCTGAAGTAAGTAAGTACTCTTTCAGCCTCAGCAGAAGAAACACCTAGGGTCCTTCTGCCTTAAAACCCTGCCTCTATCTCTTAGTAATGACTAACAACTTGGCCCAGTCTGGCTGCTTAGCCCAGCTAATGGTTGGTTGTATTAAATTCTCAAGTGTTTCTTTCCTGTTAGTTTTACATTCAAATGGTGCTACTTTTGTAGATGAACGTGGTAGGAAGGGAAGAACACGATTAGAGAAGGTTGCTTCTCTGCAGGCCTGGTTCATCTGCCTGAGGCTTGAGTGAGGTCAGCAATGGACTCAGCTGCCTAAAGCATGCACTGGTGTACTGGGGATGGAAACCTGCACGTCAGATTTACAAAGGGATGTTTTCTAAAAGAAATCTGAACAGTGAAGCCTGGAGCTTAGCCTTTCTTTATAAGGATTTTAGTAGCCTTAACAAACATGTACAATAATGTAGTAATAACAAAATAAATAGGAAAAGCCTGTAGGAACCCTGACTGAGACAGACATAAGCTTTTGTGTATGTGAGAAAATATACATTTCTGAGACTGAAGGTGCTTAGGGATGTTCAGATACCTGAAAGCATGATAGAAATGCTTTCCTGGCTTTTGGATTTCAATTCACTGTTGGCTCTGGGCATTTACATTTGAAATATCAAATCAGAAGATTTTAATTATGGTGTTTTTAAAGTTAAATTAATTTATTGATTCAGAAGAGGAGTAAGGAGAGGAAAGAAAACTATGTGGGAGAGAAGATACACAGGAAGAATGTGGTGTTTGGTCCACATCTTCGTGTACTAATGCAAAGTACCCCTCATCCAATGCTGAGTTTGATGCTCTGAAGCTGAAGAGTGGATGAAGTATTTGAGGTCTGGGTGTATCTGCTATGTGTAACACAGCTGTTTCACAATTTTGTCACTGTATCATGCTAGGAAGCCAATTTTTATGATGTGTCAATGTTAATAATCATGCCTGCCAGAACCAATAGACTGTGACTAAACCTCCAACCAACTTCCTACAGCAAGCACCCATGCATGTAATGACTTCCTAGGACAGCAGTCATCCTGAAACAAAGAGTCTATCCAACAGTCATTCAGGTGGAATCTGGGAGAGATGATAGGCTGAGATACCCTCTTCAAACTTGCAGAGACACAACTACAGGCTTACTTTCAGCTAAAGGTGACAGAATGATCTGTGGAAGCAGGGCAGGAGTAGGAACAATGCTCCCTTATTTCATTTTACCACATGAAATTCAGGTCAGGAAAAATAGTGCTTTTTTCCCATCCCAGTGCATGCTCACTTCCACAGCCTCATGAAAATGGCTACAAAAGCTGACAGTCTGGTACTTCTTCCTTTCTCCAGTCCTTACAGTCTGATTCCACCTTGAACGGATGTTTTAGGAAACAAAGTTTTAGGAAACTAGCAGGTCTTGATATCCAAAATCTTGGGAGAGCCAGAAACTCTACCAAGAATGCCAGAGCACAGTAGGGAAATATTGCCACTGGATTAAATTAATTGGAAATAAAATGCGTGATTAGAATCATACTTCACACCCTCTGATAACCTCTGATATGATTAAAGAAGTGATGGGAAAATCAAGTGATAGAATTTGTTGCTACTTAAGTTTTAAAATTAGATGGAATATAATTAGTCCTTCACTAAATGAAAGGTGATGAATTATATATTCTGTTTGATTGCTTGTAAAAGAAACAATTACAAATCAAGAGGGATGTTATCTGCTTTGTCCTGCAGTAAGGATAACCTTTTTTTAAAGCAATAACAAAAACTATCTAGTCTCTTTGGTAAATGGTAACTTGTTCTGTAATGGTGTCAAGGTACTGCTGGCACTTTAGTTTCAGTATTTTAGAATGTGTTGATCTTTCTTTTCAATGTAGATCAAATAATATTTTTATAACACCATTTTTTAGAATATACAGTACTTCCAAGGTGTTTGATCAGGGACCAACTTTTTGTTCTGTGCTTGTTTGGTCTTTATCTAAAATGGGGGGGATCCAACTGCCACAGGAATACAGATCCATAACAAGAATAGATTCTTTATTTTAGCCAGTGTTATGAAGATTCATAGTAGATCCTTTTAAACTGGAGCAGTGTTACGGGAGCTGAGTGTCTGGGCTCTGTTCCAGCAGCTCAGACTCTAACTCCCTGCTAATGCTGCTCAGCTGGTAAAACTAGTTATTACTGGGCTCTGTTCTAGTGAGTGCCACTGGATTAAATATTCATTAGAAACTTAGCAGTATCCTTACACCTCTGCCAGTCTGAGAGACCGCAGGCTGGTGTAAGCCTGCTCTGCCTGCAGACTGCACCACAAGGATGCAAACCAGCTCTAATTTATATTGCAAGTGTTTGTGATGCCCTGGTATTGAGTCTGAGCTGCTAACTCCAGTTAAGGTCTATAATCTCAAACCAGGTGCTTTATTGGTGCTTGATGGTATTTTAGTGCAGCAGCTGTGGCCTACATCCACACCCATATGGAAAAGAACCAGAAACCCCAGGGAAGTTGATTGGAAGGTAAGGCAAAGAAATAGAGTGGCAAATTCTGCCGTTTATATTCATCTTCCAGTAGATCTTTAACCATTAGTTCAGTTTAATGAAGAAAGTTTTTGGGTTTGCTTGGAAGTAACTCTGATGTGCTCTGTGCAGTGCAAGTTTGTACAGCTAGCTCCAAGAGCTTGAGTCTGCTGGAATGACCACACTGTGCAACGTCATACGGAGGTAATATCAAAGGTCCTAAGAGAGGTATGTTTAGGATAATTACTTTTACCACTTATGCTGCAAAATATGCTTCTAACTTAAGCCATATCTCTGTCTGTGACCTTTGCTTTGTGCAACATTATGCACATCTTCTGCACACATGCTCAGATGGGAAGGAAACTCCATCAAGAAGCTGCATCTTATCCAAAGGGTCACCAGTGAAAATTGTTCAGCTGTACTTGTCTTTGGTCAATACCAAACCACAAATTACTGTATCTTTCAGTTTCATCCAAAGGCAAGAATTAGTTTAATTTCTGCTGTGTATTTATCAAGATATAGAAGCCTTTTATTCAGAACTCAGTTATATTAAAATGAACCAAGTCATTAAGATCTCAAATTGACCTTATCAGTATGAATATTTGCATTGACTATACACAAGTCAGACAAGAAACATTTATCTAATTGTTTGATGTATTTTTGTCATCTGAAGTAGCCTTCTCTGTCCTGCCAGCTTAACTGATTATTATCAGTAAAATGGCAGACATTGGCCACAATAAAGCCAATATGTTAATTTCTAGTTAAAGTAATATATTTTCCCCATGTCCTTTAATGCAAATGGTTTTCATTTTAAGATGGTTATAATTTCTGATGCATGCTGAGTGTGCCTTAGAGTACCTGAGATCATTAAACTAATATTCCTTTACTTGACTGTGTCTCCTTGTAAGGCTGCAACCCATTCATGAATCAATGTGGACACATCTTCTGGCTGGCTAATGCCAGGCCAAAGCTTGCACACATTGCTTTCCTTCTGACTTTCAATCTTAATAAGAATGCTTGCATTATAACTCATCTCAGTGAAGTAATTATGTGCAATCGCATAATTACCCGTTACAGCTGTTTGACTTACTGGCAATTATACTAATTAAACTAATGTGATGCATAACCACAAGTTAATTTAAAACAAGGAAACCATAGAATGATCCTTCTTGAGGGTGTCTACACAAGCAGTGATACTGCAGTTGGACTGAAAGTGAAATCTTGATCCTACATCTTTTCTTGAACCTGCTACACAGTTTGCTTTAAACAGGTGACAGGGTACAGAGGTAAATAATAAATAAATGAAAAAAAAAAAATCCAAACCAAGTACAAGGCTCTGGAACGAAAATAAAAACTCTCTTGCTTCAGAACACTGGCACGCTGTCTAATAGGAAGCAAAATGTCTTGCAGGCATTTGTTTATTATAAACATTTCTCAGCGGTGGCCAAAGCCAAACTTTCATATAGCTCAGTACCTGCTGGTATGTTTGATTTTTCTCTAGATTAAAATTCAGTATCAGTCTTGTGATCAGTCAACTATCATGATATGCAAATGACATTAATGGATTGACTTTTTGCTTACACAGTGAACACCCCTATCATACGGACAGGAATAAGATTCAGAATATGAACTTAGTAAAGAAAACTGAAGGATTAACATAATGAATAGCAAACAGAATGATGTCTTTAAATCTTCCTTTTTGGAGACACTCATAATCCTACAATTACTTTACTGAAAAGAATGTGCTACTTAGTTTTGATTCAGAAAAGCACAATTTATGTACTTACCTTCTTCACTGGAAATTTGGTCTATGCATTTCTTCAAAGAAAAATGTCAAAAGCCACTCTTGCTGCAAAAGATGATCACAGTCTTCCTTCTGTTTTCCCCCTCAGTCTTTGCATACTATTGAATTCCATGACTATAAATAGAGGCTCTTTTACTTGTAATAGGGATAAGCAGACAAGCATGTCTCCTGTGTGCTCTGAAAATCTCAAAAACTTTTCTGCAGTAAACAATTTTGGAAGTTTTAACCCTTTCTTAAGGAGGAGAAAGGTCTTCTGTGTTCCTACAGACTTCTGCCTTCTGGAGTTGTCTGGTGTACACTGTCACTTCGCACATCTAGGAAGCAAGTTGCCTGGGTAGCAGACACTTCTGAGAAACCTGTGCAAGAGAAACAGGAGCACTTGACTTCCTCAGGGAGAAACTCTCTGACCTCTAGCAATATTCTCTGCTCCTTACAAGCAGGAAACAGTTCACTTAACAAGTGAAAAAAGGAAAAAAAAGTCCTTGAGACTGAAGCTGCTTACGTAAACTGAGAATTGCTTAGAGTAGATGTCAGCCACAAGAAAAGAGGAGGCACCTACTATTTTATGATTCTTATATCTTATTTTATCTTATCTTAATATATATCTATATTATAACTTCTTTGCATGGAATTAACTGACAACCACCAGAGGGTCTAACAATCTAATAAGGTAAAAGTGCAGCACACTAAATGTTCAGTACTTTTCTCCCAAGGTTTTACCCATTCTCCAAATTTTCTTTCACAGCCCCTCTTTCTGAGGGGTAATTTGAGGCCTTCTACTACACTTGTGTGCCTCAGAAGGTTTTAATGCTTCTTTTGGTGGCAGAAAGCAATTATTTCAATAGACTGTTTTAATCTGCTGTTTAAAGCTGAGGAATTTTAGCATGCATACCAATGGCTTTTGACAGTTAACTGGCTAATGCTCTATCTATGAAACTTTAGTAGCCAGTTGCTGATAGTGAAGGTTTTGATATTTTTTTTAATTGCCTCCCCCAGTTTCTTTGAAAAATGAATGGGAATAGTCCCGATAGCATCACAGTTTAAGGCTGAATGGGAATAGTCCTGATAGCATCACAATTTAAGGCTGCTAAGGTAGCAAAAGAGGCAGCAGTCCTGATCTCTGAAAGAGAGATCATTAGCAAACAAGAACAGTAAAATCATTCTACCTTGTGCAACAAAAGGAACCAGAGGAGCAAAAATCAAAATCTTTCAAAGAAAGTCATGTTGGGTGTTTTTCAATTTCCATGATGAAGCACTTGGATACTACATGTTATTCTCTAAACGAGTTATTATTTGTAGATGATGAAAGATCACTATTAATATATAAATTTGTTACCCTGCATTTCCACTGAAGTCACTCTTTAGTAAGTTAAGCGGAAAATTGATTTTTATTTACCAGTAAGATAAGGATTCATCTTGCAGTGAGCAGATACATTTGTTCTAGTCTGGTGCATGAGAATGCCAAAAAATCATTTAGAGATCAGTATTTTTTTACCTCAGATCCACATTTTCCACTGCCAAAATAATTGAATGGAATACATTTGTCTATAAAATTCTAAAATTTTCAAAATGTTATTTCATCAACTGCCATAGCAGACTGAGTTCACCCAGTGTATGTAGACATGTGGATTGTTATCAATATCTGAACTCTTAAAATGGAGAATCCATATTAATCCGTGCTGGTATTGTAGTGCTGGGGCATATTAAAAGAGGCTCAGGGACTAGTTGTGGGATTGCTGGGAGATCTAACCACAACAAAAGTTCCTTACGGTTCCTGACTGTACAGATCCACTCTGGACTGCACTGCATCGTGTTTTCTCAAAGCTGAAGGCTAGATCTGTGAATCAACTTACAAAGACTATCTTAAAAAGCTCCCCAAGAACATGATTTTGGCTGCTTCCATGCTGGGAAGTTCTCTCTAACTAGGGCTTGAACGACCTGCTTCTGTTGTGCACATGACCTCTTTAACTTGATGCTGAGGAGACAGCTCAGAGAGTTCACAAAGAGAATCATGATTTTGTTCTTCCCATCCACGGCAGAGCAGAAAGGAAAACTCCTTTAACCCTAGAAACTGCATGAGGATGAAAAGAAGAGATGCATACAAAGGATGAGAGGGTTTCTCTGGTCAAATAATTTCTTTTACTGCAAAGCTTCTTTTACTCCAGGATTTGAACACCACATGGAGCCCTAACCAGCTTCTGTACTGACGTACATTCACTCACATTTTTATTTGACTACCTGACCATCATAAACATGGAAGAAAAGTGTCCATCAGCTTTGACACATTAACTCTTCTGAAACAGCCCAGTGCTTGCTTCACACCATGTTATTACGATGGATGCACCTCAGCTCGGCCACACAGAATGCAATTGCTGCTTCCTAAGCAAGAGGCAACTTCCAGACCCACCACTAATTCAGGTTATTTTGTGCTGTGTGCAATTCCTGCATTTGGAAAAGATAAGCACATCTCAGAAGAGTAAAGACATTGAAGAGCTGTCCCAATGGCCTGTGTTTGTCCAAAACTATCACCCTCTTGCTGCATGGTTGCTGCAAACAAGTCAGCACAGCCCAGAGAACAGTTGATGTCCTCCTGAGAAAATACTGACACCCAAAGTCACTACATCACATCCAAACCTGAAGCAAGAACAACAAAATGTGTGTTTTTCCAAAGCTGTCAGAGCAGGTTTTGCATAAGGAAGTTCCAGAGCTGGGAGAGCTGTTTTCTTATAACTCCTCTTTTTAAATGTCCTTGATAAACAGACCCTTTTCTGAGAGATGTCAGAGACTTGACTGGCTCTTACATTAATCCAGTGCTGCTCCAGAAGCTAAACCAGAGGTGGGATCACCTCTGCCAGAAACCTATGAAGGTAACAAGTAGTCAAATATTGCCAATGTCTTAAGCCAAGATATTAACAATACTTTATTGCATAAATGCTATTGGCAGAGCAGCCACAAATCAAACGCAAACTTCTTCATGAGCTTTTGGGACTGGTATTTTAAAATCTGAGCTTACTAGAAATGTTGTGGGTTGTAGGGATAGCATAGGGAAAGCAATGCCAAAATGATAGCAAGCCCTGCCACTTAGACTGGTTTTAACAGCAATCATACAGCTTGTCCCATGATGCAACATCAAAGTGTTTTACACGGCTGGCTCGTGGTTTTGACTGTGCAGTGCATTTTCCAGACCACTGGGCAAAGGCCAGTACATTTCAAGTTATAGTTGCTCCTATGCATGCAGCTAAGTTTAACGATGCACATTGGAATTAAATAATTAGCATGAAAACATCAATTTTATTCACATTAAAGCCCTTATTAGCAATTTGTTCCCATATAAACTAGGAATTTCTTTCTTGTCATTAAATTCCAGGTTGCTGGTATCCTGTTATAGTTTTCCTTAAATGATGGGAACACGTAGTTTTAATGGGACTATAATTAGCCATACTCACATGGCTTGACTTTAGTCATACATTCTGAGAAGGAATCTTTTCCACCAATGTGTAACTCTCTATAGTTTGATCAACTCACAAATCTTCTTTGCTTGAGAAACTACTAACCACCAGCTTTTTAAAATCACCTCATACTTCCTTCTTTGAGTGACAGATGTACTTCTCAAAGCACTTCATTATGCATATAATGTTTAAGCATGAGAACCATCCTATTAAAGTCATTATCTAAATTAGCACGTGCTCAAATGTTTGTTTGACTGTCATTTTAATTAGGAGAGCAATAGGTAGAGGAGCTAGGTGACATGTAGTTTTCCTTGCTGCTAGCATCTCATTTCTTCCTCATCTCACTAAGGACAGGGCTTTGAATCGGCCTAAGGATGTTAAAAAAGTCTGACCTAGCCTGGGTGTATTAAGTGCCAACCTTCACACAGTGAGGTTACTCTCCTGGCTGGCATCGAATCTATCAGAGAGGGAGAGGATGTGATGAACCTACTTTTCCTATTTCAGATGTGAAAATCCCGAAATTTCCAAATTTCTTGGAAATGAAATATCTTTAAGTGTTCCAGAGCAAATTCCTCTTACACATATCACCTTTAGGTGTTACATGGACCCAAATATGCAGGATAACATACTGGTCTCTTTACAAAGAATACAAGATAGGACAATGACTTCAAAGGGGCCAGAATCTCACCTGTACTACACACAGTCCTGTTCAAAAGACTTCTGTGCTTCAATATTTAATGTATTGAAAATAGATTTCAGTAGTAGCACATTAAAATTCACATTAGTCTATCATTTTAGTTCTTTCTGTAGAAGAAATTCACTTAAAGAATAAAAAAAGCATCTGTTTTCAATTTTTATACACAATTTTATATGGATGGGAATCATAAAAATAGCTTTTCTCATATGTGCAAATGTGCTGTGAGCATGTGCTTTTCTCGTGAATCTATAGGAGGTGCAGATTTTTGGTGGGTACATTTTTCTGTAGGGATCTACTCTTGAAGTTTTAATATATTACCAAACATACCCTTCCTCATGAAAATGTCTTCAAGCTCCAGATGGCATGTGTGCCTATTGGCAAGCATTTCTTTTGTTCTGCCCACCAACTGTAACAGGCTTATTTGTGGATTAGCTGTGTCTCAGCTGTAAAATTAATTCAGGAGCACAGCCTGCTGTTCCAAACAAAACTGCAACAGAAGGAAATGTTGTTTCCATGAGTTTGTCTTTTAAAGATTTGTATAATTGGTTAATGCTGTTTTGTCTTTTTGTTTTTTGGAGACAATTAATCAATACTTTGTCATGTGTAACTTTGATTTTCTATTTTCAGTACACTGTGGTACACAAACAGCAAAGTCAGATGATCGTGTCCTCTAGTGCTCAAGGAACCAGAGAGCCCTAATTAACTGATCTTATTGTGGTAGCAGTTTTAGCAATTAATTTTGAGCTACAGATCCCTGAACCAAAGCCTTCAGTTTTCAGCTTTCTGGATTTTTAAAAATTTAAATCAGTTTTTGCAGAATAAATGTATATCTGCACTCTTTTCCCACTCTCGGTTACCTAGAAGACAAATGACTCAATGCCTAAAGCACTCACTGCCTTTGCACTCGGGTGCTGAGGCTTGGCTCTTTGGTCAGCCTTTCCTCCTGACCGTAAGGATACCTTACAAGATGTGGAGAGACAGCTGAGATTCCCTTTAAGGATGGCTTCTTAATGCACCAGATACAACTTTTTGGACGCATTGAGTCTGCGCCCATTCTGCCAGGTATTGGTCTTAGCTGGAAGACAGCAGTTCTCTGCCAAAGGCAGTGAGGGACCTTTCAGCTGTAACTGTGTAAGCACCCCCAGCCAATTTCGGTGCAAAATCCAAGAGATGAGTTTAAAGCACTTTCAGTTTACAGGGTTGAACGACCTGGTGCTCTGTGGACACCACCGGGCTGAAGGAACGTGTTGTAGCTGCCCTGTTGATGGCTTGTTCTGTCTGGAGGGAAGTGCTGTGAGTTAGGCTGTGTGCGCACGGGGCTTTGCCTTCAGCTGGGTGCGATCAGGATGCTCAGCTGCACAACACAACGTGGTGACAGACAGCAAATGTTTTCCACTGAAGCAGTGGAAAGCTATGCCTTTAAAATAAGCAGGACTGATTTTGTCTCTGTTGGCAGGGCCCATTTAGTGCCAAATAATAGCAGCTGGTACCTTTAGATGGCTAAAGATCATCACAGGGTAGACTGCTTCCTTCCTTTTCCTTCTCCACTGGTCAAGCTTCTAGGAAAACAGAAGAGAAGTGCTTTGCAAAGGAAAGCAGCTGCACTTTCTCTTTGTTATAATAGGGATAATTTTTACATCCATGGAAACCAAGTGTATAATACTTGGCTTTAGAGGATAGCTGGTTTTCTCCAGCTATCAAGCAAGTTTTCCTTTGCCCAGCTAACAAGTGTTATATTTTTCCTACAATTCTTTCTCCCTCCGCTTGCTATACTGCCTGTACTAGGACAGAGACCCTGTGTCAGCAGACCCCTGGAGTAAACCTCACCACCTAACCACCCCCCTGTTGTGATGTGGCAAGGTCCTTCCTAGCTCACTGGGTCTTTGGCATAAACCAAAGAGCTGGTTTTGGAAAAGCTTTTAACTGACCCAGCCTTACAACTTTTATGGTTGTATAACCTTGAACAGTAATCTTAGCTCCATCAGGAATAACCTACATTGCTTTTTCCTGCTATTCTCTGAAAAGGAAAAGCCACCACATTACTACTCTATGCCTTCTTTCACTGAGCTGCGACTGACAATCACTGGACAGTAAGCAGGTGAATTTCTAGGCTGCTTTCCAGAACCAGATAAAATAAAGAATGGAATTGTGGAAGGAAAGGTAGAGGAGAGGGGAGCATATCCATCTGATAGATCTGAGGAGATGCAGGATGATATACAGACAAGGGACACTCAAACCTCCTCACATAAGGCATAAGTTGAGGGAGGATGCAGGGAAGTGGAGGAAGGGGGAGGTAAGGGACTCCCAGTACAATGCAAAGGAGTGGAATGAGCTGCAGTTTTTGGTTTCTTATAGAAGAAAAAAAAAGGCAAAGACATGTCTGTTCAGGTGGTAATTTAATAGAAGCTATCAACTTAATGAAAACATCTTTATGGCAAAGCCAAAGCATGAGCTAAGTTTCCTCCCCGTCCTTGCTATTTTGTGCCATCTTTCAATTTCTTCTTAGATGACACTTTTTTTTTTTCCAGTCTCCACAGGCTTAAGCAGGGTACATTTACTGCTGTGAGTCAAAAAAATGAAGATAGACTCTTAACCTAGTTCATGTTCCTGATCCACAAGTGAGCCCCAATCCCTGGGGCTGCAGCAATTATATAATGATCATCGGCAACAGGGCTCAAGTCAATTTAACAACAGAACAGGGTACTCCAAGGTGAGTTATTAGAACCAGCCATCTTTTCATGTGCTCATTATCTACAAGTAATAATAATTTTGGCAAATGTACATGTAGCTCAAGAGACTTGACTGAGTCTCACTTGCACAGGAAGAGGATCAAAAGTCTTAAAGCTTTCATACACATGCACTCCCTTACACTTTAAGCAAAATAAACCAGTAAAAACTGATTTATACTCTGAAGTCACATTCAAGCCCTGGCCCAAGTCTTTAAACCACCTTGCACAAAAGAACTTTATCTGACTAGCACTGACAACATGGGAAATTCTTGCCTGTGATAAAGACATGTTCTCAGTATGGGATTCTGGTGACACAGTTATGTCTGCTGGGAGTGGAGAGAAGCACCACTTCTGTCTACAGTGCTCAGACTGGGTGGCTTAAACCCTAGACTTCTATCAGCTGGACACCAAAATAATGCCATTGCCCGCTGTGATTATAGCAAGGTTTAGCTGCTTGTAGATCTTGGACAGATAGAAAAGATAAATGGGTAAAAAATATATTTTTCTCTAGATACTGCCTCTGCCCAACTCAACAGTGTTGGTACAGCTGTATCAGAAGCATCTCTGTAACAGGGATGTAAAAATGGCACAAACCAGAGAAATCTGCATGTGTTGAAGGATCCCATGTGTATGTTAGAATCTCATGTAAGCCCTTAATTTTAACTATGTGTACGTGGAAAGAAAAAAATATTTTGTAGGCTTCTACAGTTGTTAGATAAAGCCCTGAATTATAGCTGTGTTAAAGCAACAGTATTTGCCCCTTCCTCTCCTTCATCTTATGTCAACAACATCCTATCAACAATATAATTCTCATGGGGAAGGAGTGGTTGCACAAATTAAGAACTGGATAAAAATGCAAAGCTTTTAGCTTGCTGTCATGTCCTCTAGTAAAAAATATAAGTAACTTTCAGTGTAGAAATTGTTCTGCAGCAAACTAATTTCCTTGACCTTCCAGGTAGCTGTAAATCATCAGGTGCCACACCATAGGTTTTATAAAAATGTGTTTGTGTATCTAGATATAGATCGACCTAAATTGTCAATTTAAAAATTGCCCTGATTCAGAGGTTCCATATAAACTAGCATAAGCTTCATTACCTTTATTAGGTACCCTTTTGAACTGCTTCAGTCATCAGTTAGCAGGCATTGTGTTCACTTGTAGAACAATATGCAATATAATACCTTAGAAATTAATTACATAGGCACAATTGTTTATGAGACTTTACTGTAATTCAACATTTCTGCCACTCTTTCCTGCTACTGTAGTCCAAGGAGAAAGATATAGTCTGTCTTAAGATGGTCCAGAAACAAGATATGAACAGAGAAGCAAGTTCTCTGTGTGTGAATTTCTCACTGTGCTTGGTTCAGTTCACTTTTAGTGCATGTAACAAGCTGGGTTCTCTCTAGATGTCATTGTATTTTAGAACTATTTTTTACATTAAAGTAAAATTTCCAAATTTCTAGCTGGGAAATAGCCATCTTAATACCATAGGGACTTCAAAGGGAAATGAATGAGGACTGAAAGTAAGAGGAAGGAGAAAAAGAAAAAAATAAAGGGGAAAGATTGTAATAATGGGCTGACTTTGTCTCTTCAATCTTGAATCTGGGTATGTGCTGACCTACTGATGCTGGGTGAATGTTTTAGGTTATCACACACACATCAAAGTACCAACAAGCAGAGGAAGAATCCCAGGGATCCAAGAGCACGAGAAGGCAACAAGAAGACAAACTACCTTCAGTGAGGTAAAACTCCAGAATTCCCTACTATAATGTCTCTGGCAGTGGCCAATCTGCCTCCAACATGGAATGATGACACCACTTAGTGATGTTTAATTTCTCTGACATGCATAATTTGAAAAGAGATTGAACTACTATTTCTGCACAGAAAAATTCTGTAAGAATGTTGTTTCTTGTGACTACTCACTAAAGCAGCATAATGGTCACCAAAGTTGCACAATATTACTCTTGTGCTTTCCTGGGATGGCCAGTATAAGGAAATAATAATGAATGATACATTTTTTCAGTATTACTTTTCAGACAGTGTTCAAACAGGATAGAATTTATGAAATCTTTGAAATTTTGTGAACACAAACTGACTGATTATTTAATGAGACTCAGCAGACAGCTCAACGTATGAATGGGTTTTGCTATTGATCACTCAGCTCCAACAATTTTATACATTTTTTTTGTCAGAACATTGGAGCACTGAATTAGCTGCAGTTGCACTGCATAGGGGTTGCAGTGGAGTAAGCATTTAGCTTTACGTGGAAATTCAAGAGACAGATAGGTAGCATTTATGGCAGAACACTGCATAATTTCAAAGAAATTATTTGGTGGGTTAGAATGACATCTAGTGACTAGTTCAGGTTCTAATGCTGAGTTATAAAAATAGAAATAAAAAACTATTTTAATCTGCTGATTCTTTCTTTGTTGCCCCTAATAAAAGACATATAAAGAACTGCAAACCATATCCAGAGACAATAAAACTTGAAAGAGAATCAAGTTAAATTGGGGTTAAAGGAAAACAGTGTAAGGAGGAAAAAGCAATAAAATACTTGATGTTTCTAAGATCCTGGGTATTCAAAATTAGGATTGCATCCCACTCTTCAGCATGAATTTGTTGTTCAGGAAATGATTGATCATTTCTCCTTTATACAGAATATATCCAGGGAAAAAACTGTTAAGAAAGTCCCTTAAAATAGGTTCCTGATCAGGAATGGAAAGTCACCTACGTTGTGAAAACACAGTTTGACAGAGGCCCAAAGCCTCCCTTTTGGACACTAATCCATACTCCTCTTCCATTTAATACAACCCTCGTACTGAGTCACTGAGCAGGGGGCAACAGGGGAAGAGTTCAGAAGTCATCTCATGCATGCTTAACATTAACAGGAGAAAGTCTGTATTTGGGCAATCCTAACAAGATGCAAAGATTTTTTTTTTTCCATGTCTAATACTGGAGATAGAGCTACAGACTCTTGAGAATGGAAATTTGGGAGAGAAATGAGATGGTAGAGAGGTAAAAAGTCATTTCTATCTCTAAAAGTAGAGACAAAAAGCAATTTTTAATCTGATTGAAGAATTAAATTATTTTTATTAAGCAAATAATTTCATATATGGTTGAAAAAGATTGAATTGTGCTCTTCTGACTGAAAAATGCTGCTACATTCATTACATATATGTAATCAATTCTAATCATGTTTCTTCCTCTGAACACACACCAGACTGTGTTCTGAAATAGGGAGAAAGCTTCCTTTATAGGACAGGACACATGCAGAGAGCCAAAGATTATTCTCCTGATGCTCAGCTTCATTTTAAAAGCAAACCTGTCTCTGTAATGCAGTCTTTAAAAGCAAACTGAGAATACAATGGACATGTAATCATTACACCAATATCTGTCTGAATCTGTAAAGAACTGAAACCACATTAGCAAGGTACAAACATCAGTCATGATACTCTAAAGATCAGTGGTGGTTAATGCTCTTGTCTCAAGATGCTCATTGTTTGACACTGGAAAGGACTGGATGGTCTGGGGCATCCTCAGAAAAACTCAGGTACCTAGTGACCTTCACAGTGCACACAAACCTTTTTTTTCACCCTTATTCATTTCCTAAGTGACACCAATGAACACTACAATGTACAAGAGACAAAGAATTTACAAATGAATAGGCAGGAACAGAGAAAATGAGATGTGAACTGGAAGGCTGGAAGGAATTTATTGGAATTGTCTTTATCATGTTTGCTTTGATTCACTCTGTGTGGGCATTGCTTGCAAGAGAACCAGTCACGGAAAAGGTCAGAAAATGTCAGTGTCAGATAGTCTGGGTCTGATCAGGCTTTCAGAGAAAATACAGCATTCTGCCTTAAGGGTGTGGGCAGAAACCCCCTTGAAATTTCAGTTAAAACATCCCGGGATAAGTTTCAGTTCTGCAAACCTAAAGCTAAACTTCATTGGAGCAGAAACAGAACCTGTTTCCCATGGGGTATTAAACCCTGCTGATACGGATACTGACAGGGAACCAAGAGCTTTCTTAAGGCTCCTTCTAATGCTTACTCCAGACTCATTACCAATCACTTTGTTCTACAAAAGTCCAATTAGTCCACACAAATTCTAAACTGCCTGTTCAGCTGGTTGTTTGCATGCATTGGCCAGCTTCTGGAGGGGTTCCATTTCCACAATAAAACAGACATAAATGATGCAGAGCAACACTATGAAAACATAGACGCAAAACAACACCAGGCTGAAACTGAGGATGGCATTTTGCTCGTTTACCTACCTAACTGGTGGCCAGGCTGGCCCTTCAGCTCACTGCAGTGCTCAGCACTGTACTGCAAACCAATCCCACATTGTCCCACGCTCCAGGTTACAGGAAGAAAAGTTAAATTTGGAAAGATGTGCAATCGATATAATGTCTTCTGAGGAATTAATCTCTGTCTAATCACCATCTATGGTAACTGCAGTGACAAAAAAATGTCCTACATTTTTACTGTTTCTGAAGCAATTCCATGGGCTGCTCTGGTTCCTTATGTAACCTTGTTCTGAAGTATAAGCACGAGCAGATGAAGAAGCTCTCATAAACACACAAACTTTACTTCCAAGACAGCTGATCTTCCAGATTTCTTAACAAATTTGTCTCTCAAAATGTAAGCTTCATGATGCTGGCTCATGTTGGTAAAAGATGGTGTTTTACCTGATTTGAATCATGAGATGAGGTCATCAAAATGAGATGGGGAAACACCAGTAACAAAGGTCACATCAGGGAGTGTGCCGAGGACCCTTAGAGTGCAAAGCTTTCCTACAGTACATTGGCTGCATGTATCCCCCACTTCCTACAGCCCAATGTCCTCTTTGCTCCAAGAAGAAGGATTGTTCAGGGAGGTGGGGTCACTGGTCTGCTGCATCTTGCTGCATGAGAACAGCAGATGGGCTGAAACCCTGCACTGTGCTGCAGTGCAGAGGGCTAAGGTGCAGACCTGAGAGGGTGGTGGTGGTGGTGGTAAAAACAAGAAAAACCACAGAAATATAGACAGACCAAGTGAATCTGTCTTTAAGCTTGTGAAGCCTGAAAAGTCTTTGGCAGCCAGAGAAAACAGACTCTTTATTTCAGTCACGATCTCTTCTTTAGGAAAGAATGATGCAGTTAATAAATGTATTTTAAAAAAATTCTCATACTAGTTCCTAGCACATATGGAAATGTGACTTTTATTAGATGAGAGTCTCACAGGCTATTTTCCTTAATTATTCTAAATTTACCAGGTTTGCTTTTATGTTTATTTGTTTGCTTGTTTTCCTCAGATACAAATCACCAAGTTAGTAAGATCTAAAGAGAATAGAGTATGACCAGAAGGTTCATGTTAATAAATACTGAGTTGACATCTAGTGCTGGCATACTGGGTGGGTCTTGGCTCTCTGCAGTGCCCTGCTGAAATCAGCTAGATTCTCTGTGGGTGTATAAAGCTAAAATTAGATGGTTTTGACTGCCTCAAAGAGCAAATGAGTGAGTGTGTTTGTCTGACTTACCTCCAGATAGTTCATGATGAGTATTTATTTCCTTTATCTAGAATCTGGGGTGAATCTTAATATCTTATTGGAAAACTTTCTGGCAGCTCAGGTCAAGCATTGCTTTATTGTATATTTTGATCTTGCTTTGCTAGATTTTATTTTTTTTTAATAAGCTGGAAGGAAATTAATGGTCTGAATCATTTTTATTCACTGACCATGGAAAATGCTTTTTGCAAGAACATTACACTGAAGTAAAATATTGCTAATATCCTGCACTTATCATATATATTACAGACATTTACGTATTTTTAATCTTTTTAAAAGGAGAACAAGATCAGTTCCATACCACCGCAGTACTGCAAAGCTATTCTGCTTGACCGGCAGGCAAAGCTGCCTAGCTGCAGTTCTCTTAAATCATGACTTTCCATTTGCTTAACTCAGCTGGGAGCCATTTGAAAAGTTTCACAGAAGTTAGCAGTACCAAATCCTGTAATAAGCATCTTGGGCTAAAATGCGCAGGATGTTTGGCTTCTCAAGCAGTTTGAAGCTATTAGTGGGGGACTTTCTAGTTCCTGTATCAAGTAAAAATACCATAACTGAATGTTCTTAGAAAACAACTCTCATTTATGAAGTTCAGGCTGTATATGCAGATTCGTCAGTAAACTAGAGCTATACTCCAATCAGACCCTACACTGAGTTGTTCCCTGAGCTTCCTCTCGTTTTCAGCTCTCAAGCCATGCCCAAGCACAGGTTTGGACAGCTTTTCTGTGACTGTAATTCAGGGTTTCTCAGTGTGCTTATACCTGGGTGCTAAACAAATGCAGAAGAGGAAGTTTAATTTCTCTCCTCTTTTTTTCTCCTTCAGTCTGCCCAGGCATAATGGTGTGGCATGTCTTAACTGAAATACAGGACAAATGGATAGTGTTCATCTCTCCATACCTGATTTTTGAGACAGATTAGTTTTATTGAAAAATAGTGGGGTCCAAAGTGATGGGGAACTGAGCATGTTTTATTCCACTGTAATGACTAAAAGCAATTCTTGTGCAAGATTGCAGCATTTAGGTGTAATCAAGATCCATGAGCCAGCTACATGAAGACAATCCCAGGAGCTGGTGGGCTTCTCTTAAATCTGGTAATGGAATCAGCTCTTGTACTGCCTTTGACTGGGGACCAAATGAGAACACTTCACCTGAGAAGTATTGATTCGCTTGTGTACTATGGTTGTAACAGAGATAAAGAGAGATCCCTTTGCTTTGATAAGTGGGATGAACTGTTCTGAATGTCATGCTCCTGCTTTCCCTGTCAGAGAGGAATATACAATTATTAAACCGAGCAACACCTTGTCTGTTTTTAAAGTTCTGTAATTCCTATTTAAAGTGATAACACTATTGCTGGTATCTCACACCTACCTCACTATGTTAGACAGAATTAGAAGATGTTTCCCTGCAGAGCAGAAGCAGAGCTGCTGCTCACTTTCTGCTCTAATGGAGAGAGAATGAAGGGAAGATGCATTCTTCTTTCATCTGAAATTGGGAGTAATTCCACGGAAATTAATGGAGCTCCCTAGCACAAGATGGATGCGAAAGAAGAGCCCGGCCCAGAGGTTATAAATTAAGTGTAAGTGAAAATCAGAGAGAGAGATTTGTGCAGTAAGAAGCCATATAAAAATAAAATGTATTCTACTCGACTGGGTGAGAACAAAAATGAATCAAAATATTAATGAATACTGCCAACTAAGAAATAACTTCTGCTTCAGTGCCTCTTTCTGTCTCGCTTTCTTCTGCTAGTTTCACACTGGATGAGGTTATTGACAATGTTAACTGATATGATCTCCTTATTCATGCAAGTGATTTAAGAGAGCCCCTTCTGACATCAGTTAGAATATCCCTGAACCTGGAAGGAAAGAATGTACTAAATACTTTATCAAAATAAAGTCTGAATTATGAATCTAAGTAACTAAAAAGAAACCACAACATTCTTATTAAATGATTG
The DNA here is from genome assembly GCA_027560015.1 of Chloroceryle amazona. Lineage (NCBI taxonomy): Eukaryota > Metazoa > Chordata > Aves > Coraciiformes > Cerylidae > Chloroceryle > Chloroceryle amazona. Next base: position 58,536 of record JANHFX010014525.1, read on the forward strand.
GTGCCAGGTATTGTACTCCACTAATAGCCAGCACTCCCTTCAGCCTGGTGGAAAGGAAGCACAAAAGGCTGTGAATTGGTGCTTCTAAAAATAACCCAGCCACCCCCTTCCTCCTCAACAAAATATATAAAAAGCTGAAAAGGATGAGGCTGATGGGAACAAAATAGAAGTAGCTGAACGGAGAAAAGGGACATTTGCAAAAACACCCCAGTATTTCTAGAAAGAGGTTCTTTCTTGCCTGTCTCTCTTGTCTGCATTAAAGTAAGTGTCCTGTGCTGCTTGAAGTGCTGAAGTGGTGTTGAGATGGTAAGAGAAGTCGTGTAAACATTGAAACATGCAGAAAAATACAGAAAATTGTAAAGCTTCTTTAGCTGGAGTTGATATTTACTGAAAATTTTCTCTGCAGGGAACTGCTGCCATCCTCTAAAAGAAGAAACTGAGGAATGGTCGTGTTCCTGTCAGGTATTTGTATTTGAAGTTCATCTTTTGTCCTGTACACTACCATTGGGGGTTGATTCCTACAGGATATGCTGTTGGTGAGTGGCTGTTCTTGGGAATGGTATGCTCAGGAGACACTGAAGTTTTAAGATCCCCATATGCAGCTGTGCATATACAATTACCACTAAAAGCTTGCACTGACTGTCTTAAAATATATGATATTTGTCTTAAAACATATGATATTTTGCCAGACAAAGAACTTTAATTATTTGCTGTTTTATTTCAAGGCTACAGCTGATTAGTCTTCGATGTGAATCGAGTCTCTTCTTCATAATGCAGGATCATATGCTTGCTCATCCAGCAAGCAACTTGTGCAATACTTCCACTTCGTTGTGTCCGTGGCCTAATTGCTCACTGGTTACAGACTGCAGCGAGGTGCAGTATTGTGCAAACAGGGTAACCAAACCTGGTTCCCTTTCCAGAATCAGCTGAACAGGACTTTGCTGCATATCTTAAATATCGTTTCTTTACAGTTCCTCTTGCTGATTTACACTTGGAAATGAGAAAAGAGTAGGAATATATCTTTTTACAGAACCTAATCTTGTGCCCATTTCAGCAGTTTTGAAAATATGCTCAAGCAAGCGTATTAAAACAGGACCTAATTTTCCTAATATCCCAGTTGTGTAACCAATGCGGCATCTTTTTTTCATGTGCAATACCTTCATAAAAATTGTTTGAAGTCCTAGCTGACAAGGGCCTTTATGAGCAATGTTTAATCTTCTTAGGAGGAAGAATTATTTTTTTGTTCTGCCTGAATGTACAGAAAGGTTAACCAAATTAAACGCTTGTGATTGGGAAATAGTATTGCTGGTGTTCTCAGAGTTTTCATGAATGGTTAGAGAAAACTTTTCTGACCACTTGTATATTTGGGACATGCTAGAAATGTTAGACCTACTAGTGTTATGTTTTCATTACAAAGCTAATCTGGATAACTGGTTTAACTAAGTAAGAAACAGGTTTATGACCTCAGGGATCTTCTGAAGTATTCACAATTTTTACCTTCCCTCTTGCTTGGGGCAAGAGTGGGGAGCCTGATCCTGAAGGAGTTTCCCTGGGTAGTTTGGGAAGCCTGTTGGCCTGCACAAACTCTCCAACTCCACAACTAACACAACTCAAAACTATAAACCCATGGAACCTGGGTAGTCTAAATCAAAAGCTTGTCAGTGCCCAGTAGCCAGGTATAGACAATGCACAAGCAACATCCAGATTAACTTTCTAGACAAGAAAGAAGTTAGTATATTTGGCACTATGCCTTAAACTCACAGAAGGGTATTCTTCATTACTTGAATTGTGCTGTGCCACTGGAACATTAATTGCGTCTTATCCCTTTCATATAATAACCAGTGTTTGTGCTGTTCATTAACTTGCCCATCAAAGTTTATGTGCCGATTTGCAGTCTTCTCTGTTGTACACATTTGGTTATGCATTTCAGAAGTGCTGGGCCTTAGGTTAAGCACTGCACCCCAACAACCTTTCATTAATTTCACTTAACAACAGAAGTCCACAAAATATGCTGCAACTGCTTGAACCAGTGCTTTGCTCCATGTCTAGTCCCACTGCTACGCTTTAAATATTTCCCCAGAATCAAACTGCCAATGAACATGTCCAGGTCTTTTCACCACGCTTTCCACATTTGACCATAGATCTTAACCACTTTTAAATTAACAGCTTACTGGTGTCCTTTTTGCAGCTGAAATAAATTTGTCCTTGTGAAACCCAAACACACAGAAAAAAAAAACCAAACATGCCTCATCTTTCAGAAAAATAAAACAAATCTGTGACAAGTAGGAGATTAATACTAGTGATTTTGCACTTAATTAATGCAGATACAACTTGGAATATCAAATCCAGAGATAAATTAACAGATAACAAAATTATTTGTATTCTGGGAATTTCCTCCGATTTATTTTTGGGAAAACAACAAAACCAAACACACTAAAAAGACCACACACACAAAAAACCAATCCACAACTCATTTCTTTCACAAAGGAATTGTATGTGACCATTGAGACCAATCTACTTTGTCATCAGATGCACTATTTTAAAGTGTAAAAAAAGTGGAAGGAACTTATGGTTGGACTATTTTTGGAATATTTGCATATATTTTTGAGTTCTGTTCTGATTTTTCTATCTGTAAAGTACGTATAGTATTCCTTTGTCTAGTTTTCAGCTGTTGACAATTGTGTTTTCTTTGTGACATGATATTGCTGAGAAAACTATGGGAGATTTTTCTCCCTCTGAATGGTGCAGAAAGTTTTTTTAAATTCAAGACAGACATGAGAAAACACAGTGCAGTATTTTATCTCTTTTTTTCCTTAAAGGTAAAAGGGAATCTAGAATATTGGATTAACTTCCTTTTTAAAATTGAAGGCAGCAACAAGGTCCTTTGTATGAAACAAAAAAATTCTTGAAAGGCAAATTCTATTTCCTGCACTGTGCATGGAAATGACTATTGCAATGAGATTTCAATTTCTGTTCAAGAATAATGTAATAAAGATGATGAACCTAAGAAATCTGTCTTTGACCTCCTTAACACTATCAAGTAGAAAAAAAAGACTTGTAGATTTGGGACTAACCTAGCAAATTTAACCACTTGCTTACTTCTGAGAGTGCACAGTATCTCCAGCTACTTATTTGATTTTTACTAAAAAGAAATATATGTGTTGGTGGATATATAAGCATATTTTAATGCAGTGATATCTAAAATAAACTAAGGGTTCCAAAAATCTCATAAAGACCCATGAAATTAGGATTAGCAACATGTTTCTAATAAATGTTGATATTTTTTTTTGGCCAGTTTACAGGGCAACCTACAACATTCCTTTATAATTCTATTCAGATAGCCTTCTCTTCTACTATCTTAATATATTACAGTATTTTGAAGGACTTTAATCTTTCTTTTTAAGTTTTCAGGTCAGCTTTCTGGTTTTGGAGTTTATAGTTAATTTTTAGTCTGACTTATTACTAAAAAACCCACCTCTCTGGTTTATTTTAAAGAGCTGGCATTTCTGTTCCTGAAAATATAATTAAAATGAGTTACCTAGGTTACAAGGGATCATTAATATGTGGAATCTAGATAACATTTTGTGTTGGGTCATTAACAACTGGCACTTGCTGCAAATAACTCCCATAAAGTGCTTTTAGAGTATTTTTTATGCTTTAGCCGCCTTGTAATCTATTAAAGAGCACCTTGAGGTTATGAAGTGTGACCTGTGACCAGGAATTCAATGTTCTTTCACAGGATCTCTGCAACATGAAATTTAAATGCGACAAAATCAATGTAGCAAATAAAACACACTTTTAGAAATGGTAATGCAGTGTGCTAATGGTAGGTGAGAAAGCCTATCTGAAATCAGTCAGTGGAGATGATGGGATCAGAAGAAGATGCTGTGAAAGTCTGTCCTCATTCTATTGATAGGACTGGCCTTAGAAGGAACCTCAGTCAACATCCAGCCTTTCTCAGCTATTAGGATGTATAATTTATTTTGGCTGATTTTAGTTTTCTTTCATCCTTGCCTCAGTCTTTCCGAAGAGATTGACATTCCCTGGCCATCTATTAGAAAAGTCTAAAAATGACAGCTGTAAGAATCCGAAACTCTGAAGATGGGATTAAATTGCTAATGTTTAAACAAGTTGTCTGGGCTTTACAGGGAGTAGAAGGACAGTGGGAGAAAAATCTCCAAGCATTTCTTGAAGGCTATTTATCCCATTCTAAGTTACATATTTAAAGTGTTTCAGAATTCTAAAGCCAGAAGTGCGAAACTTCATCACCCTGTTCATGGAAGAGGCTAATAACATAGGTATGATTTGCATTTTTGCAAGCTGAGTGAAAATAATATTTAATTTAAATATTTGTCTTCATCTTTCTGGTTGACCTACATGGCATAAGGTAATGGAGTGAGGCTGCTGGTTTCACATTGATTATTCACCACTAAATAATTTCTAGCTTTTAGCATCTTGGAGAAATGGGGTGCTTTTCTCTCCTTCAGGTCTTTTCAGCTCTCTGCTAACTAAAGGTGCCTTTTCTACATTTCTGCTGTTTATATACTATTCAGGCAATATTTTAATATCAGAACCCTGTCTATTCCCATACACTGCAAGAAGGGTATCATATTTATCCTGATGCTTTGCAGAATAATGTTCTATTTAGCCCTGCTGAAAAATATATCAGTATATGCACAAAGATACTATTTAAGAATCCACCATCCTTTAGCCATAGAGTACCTTGGTTTTTCCTTTTTTTCCTGCCTAATGTGTGGACTGTCTCTATCACAGGTTTTTTTCTTTCTCGCAGAGAAGCATTCTGTAATAAAGATGATGCATCTTGCTCCTTCCCTCTTCTTACTTTTAAAGGCTATTCCAGTCTGTTCAGACACTATGACATCTTATTGTTTTATGAACTGAGGCAACAGCAAATATTGACCCTTGCTAAAGAGTGGATTTCTGTTTGTCTTCTATAATCTGCTGAATAGGCTGATTGATCCTTGGTTTACAGGAACTGTGACACTTAACAGCAGCTGAGAGAGTCTTAACTCCAATTTCTGGTTTCCTGTAAGAACTGCTAATGCCACATCTAGGAAATGTCCCAAAATGCAGTATCTGGAGAAAATAATTCAACTGTATAATTTAGGAAATGACAGATAAATATCATGCAATAAAATGTTTTAAAATATAAGTTAATACCATAATCAAAATCTCCATGTGCATTATATTAGTGCTGTGGTGTCCATTTTGCTGGCCAGAAGCTAGTGGTCTGCAAAAGGAGCCTGTGAAAGCTGAACTATACCCTAAAAGATTAATTAATTACCCTACAATTAGTGTCTGAGGAACAGATTTAAAGCTTTGTTGAATTATGGAGACGTGACAGTTGTAACTCAAAGTTTAATGTGCACTTTCATAGCACTTCACACTTGATTATGATGAACACAATCCAGATTTCAGCTTTTTCCAGAAAAAAAAGAAGCACTGTTGAGCTGTGGCTGGAAATTATTAGAATACAGTAACAAAACTGTAATAAAATAATGGGATGGTTGTGGACATAATTAAAGGGAAATCCTTGGGCTCTTACTAGTTCTGCAAATGCTTATGAAAAGGAATTCTAAAATAACGTTTATAAGTACTAACCCTGCTGAGTTCACTGCCACAGATAAGACTGCATTGCTGGCAAGAACAAGTTGATTGGGTAGTAGGATTTAAAGAGAAAGAAAAAAAAAAGTAATTGGAGATCAATGTTTTTGTCCTTCCTTTCTCACATGTGCCTTTTTAATGACTGGAATTTTATCTTATTAGATAAAATGCAGGAGAAAATCTGCTCACTTGCTATGTCCTGCCCCTGAAAGGTCTGAAGCTATCTGTCCTTCTCTTGCCTGGACAGGCCATCTGGAACAGAAGAAATGAGACTTGAATTTCCAGCAAGGCTGACATGCTAAAGTTTGTACCCTGGTAAGAAAACCTGAATGCTTTACAAGTGAAACTTGAGAGCTGACAGTTCCAGAAATGATAAATAAACTTTAATGGCCACTTTATTTCAGTGACAAACATCTCCACTCTTCATTTGCTCACTAGTGTAGTGCAAGTCTGTTTTTTACAGATACATATAGCTGTTCTTATAGCAATATATACCTGAATAAAGGTTTGGAAGCATGGTCATGATTAATGAGCAAGCAGAAGGGGAAGAGAAGGGGGAGAGGGGAGGAAGGTGTTAATGTGCCAGTGGCCCTTGTCTGTGGTGAGAGTTGGTCGGTTTGCCTGTGGTGCGGGTACCAACTTACAGCGCACTACTCTAACCATAGACCCTAAGAACAAATGAAAACATACTATAAAATGAGTCAGTAGATCCTCCTGAAATAAAGAGCAGGCATTTCAGAACTATTACTCTATATTGTGTGGCTAGCATTTCTGTATTCACATATGGGAAGTTCCTGTGGTATTTTGTGAAAGTTTGGAAAACCAGCCACAATTATGTGTGAAAGTTACTGCACTTTCTCAGCCTAAGCCAAAAGATGACTGTAACCTCATAAGCTTAGCCAAGTAAGTGTGGGACAGAATGGACACCTAGATGCTGTGGATACTTGCATCCTATTTCTGTGTCCACCCTTCAGCAAGATGGGGCAGAGCTCCATCCAAGCCTAGAGAAAAGGAGAGCCAGAGGGTCAAACTGCCTTAAGTGAGTGGATAAAGCAGGTCTAAACCTGCCTTCTTTTCACAGGACACAAAAGGAGAGAATTGGAAGTGGAGGGGGACAAATTCTTCTCTGACAGGAACTTGGAAGGTTTTCTTCTTTTGAATCCCATTCTTTAGGAAAAAGAGATACCCCCTTCCTTTCTCCTTCGCATCATTCTGACTTCAGTGTGCATACTCACATATACCAATAGACTCAGAAGAAGAAGCAGTCTCTAGACACAAAGGTGACCCAAGTGTAAGGGGGAGATCACAAATCTTGAGTCGGCACTCACATGGTTTTCTGAACAATGAAATACACTTTTTCTCAGCTGCACAGAACGTAGAGCAGGACCAGGCAACAGCCATCATGTGCCTTGGCTTAGACTTCCTATGCGATTCTACTTAGTGTTTTGCATTTGCTGGGGCTAAGAATGCGTATGTATTCAGTTACTGTAAGACTGTCTAACATCCAGACAGTTAAAAAATCAGCCATGTGAATTATAAGTCTGAGCCTTAGACATCACTCTTCTTTTTAAGCTGTTCTTTTAAAAGTAACCTCAGCATATGAAGTGATTACCTTTTGTGTTGTTTCGTTGTGTGTGCTGAACATAAGATTGACCTGAAATGGAATCTTTGGCCTCTATTATATTCAGTAAAGCTACAAAAATTATAATTTTGAATAATACAGATTCTTAGTTGCTGATACTTTCAAATAAAAATATTTTAAAATGAACCGGGGAGTAATGCATGGCTCAAGGATTCCAAGAGCATAAATAATGCTGGATAATAAATATGCAAGTTATTTAGTCCTGCTTCCAAGTGTAAGATTTCATCCTTATTGTCCTGGGAGCAGTTGTCTAATAACTGCCACTGAAACTTTGGCTTTCCATATCCCAGATCTGTGAGATTCGTAACTCCCGTGTGTGTGAATGAACTTCTTTGTTACGCTAAAAGCATTACATAGTACACAAATTTAGGTTCTGTTAAAATGTTATTCTTCCGTGTTCCATTAACAGTGTTTATTTGCTTGATAAAGCTGCTGCAAACTGTTTTAATGTTCATAATGGTTGGGACTCATATAACTCACTGTGCTCTGCCAGATGGAAGGCCTGTGTCAAGAAAGAGGCTGGATACATTTGCTTCTCCATGACACGGAGACTCCTCAGCTTCTGCGGTTGGCAGGTTGGGGGTAACTGGAACACAGAGTTCAGACAGAACCATTGAGTCCATCAGTAATTAATAAATGTATCTCCTGTGACTTTGACTAATTTTTCTCAAAGCATATAAACATTTGCCCCCTAGATGTCCCTGTGGCAGGAAGCTCTAAAATTTAATTTTGCATTATATGAAAATATCCTTTGTTTTGTATGCTTTAAACTTGCAGCCTGATCATTCATTTAGAGGATTCTGAATTTCTGTGTTTGGAGGGAAAAAAAGAATAATCATTCACTAATTACCTTGTTCTAGTCATCAGATTCCAAAATGAAGTGTCCTGACCCATTTAGTTTCCTTTGTACAAAACCCACTTTTTCTGCCTCTTTTGTTTCACCCTTTCAAATTATACATTTTGGAGGTGCAGTGATTGGAACTGAAACTATGAAATTATCCATCAAAAAAGAGAAGTTTTTTATACAACACTGCAAATAGTACATTTTGTACTTAATTCCCAATCCATCAATGAAACCTGTGTGGACACCAAGATCACAAAGTTCCCCGCAGGACTGTAACAACACATTTTCTGGATATTTCATCTCCACCTTTCTGCAAATCCCCTATGCATCCAGGATAATGAGAACAGCCCTGGAAATTTGATAGTTTAGAGTTGCCTTTTAGAGCATGTGGGTCATTTAAACTTTTTCTAGACTTAGCTGAACATAAGGAGCTCTAAAATCATCAGCTAAGGATTTTCAACTAAGCCACAACAAATACAGGAAACATATGATTTTCAGGATATTAAAGCTAGAAAGTATTTTCTGTTGAACTACAAATATTATAAATTACTGATTTCATTTTCTGTTACAGGACTATTTTCAAATGTTTCTTTTGTTCACGTATTTCTTTGCAAACTTCTGCATTTACTGAAACAAAAAAGGAAAAAGAAACAGGAAATGAAGAAAACAGACAGAGATAATGGAAGAAAGTAAGACAACTGAAAAACAATCAGTGAAAGCACAAATGTCACAGCAAGTGCACCGAAAAACATGTAAGTAAAAAAAAAATAGGACAACAAAAAAGGAAAAGAGATAACTAGATACTTCAACTAGCAGACCACAGAGATGTTGGGAATCATTCCAGGATGGGTTGGTTGCTCAGTGCATAGTGCCTGCAATGTAAAGTTTATCCTGTGATTTTTTGTTTGCTTTCCACAGAAGTTATGTTGCTTTTTTTTTTTTTTTTTTTTTTTCCCCCTTAGAAGAACTGAATTGGAACCTTTTATTTAGGCAATGAGGTGGAAACTATAGGAAGGGTACCTAGTGATATGAAAAGGGAGGCTGCAGAAAACCTCATGACAAACAGAGAAAGAAAGGGCTAACTCCAACGTAAATCAAATGTCCATGTTATCCTAAATATAATTAAAAAAAATAACAGAACAGAAGGATGTTAGTCTTCCAAAAGAGTACACAGTAACTTAATTAGGTAATCACTGCCTTCCTACACTCTCAAGTTCTATTCTCTGCTATCACTAAAACTCAGAATTCTTCTCAAAGAGGTGTGTTAGCCATGGAAAAGAGATGCTAAGCTAGAGAGAACATGTATGTTCCTGTGTGGAAAATATAACCAATGGAAATACTTTCTCTCCTTTTCACAACACAGATCTTCCAGATTGCCTGTACCTGATTCCATGTGCATTTGATGCTATGTCACTAATACTCAATTTAAATATAATTTTATACCCATCTTTTGGTTTGTTTCATTCTCTCCAAAAGTATTCTGAAATGCAGAACCTATTTCCCTTGTGGCCTTTCATTTCCTCTTCTTACTAGCTTGTATTTAAATGTTTGCAATGCCATTCTACCAAAAGACCTTGAGAAAAAAAAGTAGAGAATTACTCAGAAAATGTTCAGATTCAAGAATTTCTCTAAGATGCTGTTCTTGCTTTAGAAGTTTTTTTAATCATTATTCCTAAGTAAATTTAAATATATTTAAGGCTTGACTGTTGTTGGTTATATCTGAGAACACAAAAAATAATTTCATAACCACAGCTCATAAAAATTTAATACTTCTTACCGCTTTTACCACAGAACTTGGAAAAATTAATCTTCCCAAGTTTTCCCTTGTGCAAAACTCTCTGAGCAACAATATGCAATTACTGAATCTAATCAGGTTTTGACAGACTGATTTCCACAGCAGTTCTCAGTTATTAAGAATATGGAGCGCTGTGAACTTCATTTTTCTTCGTCAGTGTTTTTCATATCAAGATAATTTACCAGCTTTGAGAAGTAGATGAAAAGAGTTATATTTTTGCAAGCTGAGACTTTGGGGTGTGCATACCTGTAACAGAGGCATCAGACACCGACCACAGGAGAGACATAAATTCCAGATGCAGGGGTAATTTTCATTTTTTTTCTTTTTTACAGACCATGGGGCAATCCCTGGGATTCTATTCTGTGACTGGAACTTTTGAGCACCATTGTAATACCAATAATAAATAATGGGAATAGATGGTTATCTCCAGATTGCCTTAGCGTTGTGTAGGATACTTGTTTGTCATTGTCTTTGTGACAGGAAGCATACAACTACCACAAAAAAACCCCAGACCTGTAGCGAGCCTTGGAGGCCTTCAGATGCTGCTACAGTCCCAGATCCAGTCTCAGGTTGCTGTAGGTTATGCCAAAGGCTATTTTATTTCTTGTGACTGATGCTATGGCCTGGAGACTGGAAAGCAGGTCTTGTGGTGTGATGCAGCAGATGACTGCTGATCTATAAGCAGTCACACATACTTAGAAATGTACTGTGAGGAAAGTTAGCCAGTGAGTAAAGTAAGGAGTTTTAGCTAAGAAAGGTAAGCTAGAACTGTGACTAAAAATCTGTTTTAAATCTAGACCTGAATATGATTTAAAAAGAAAACCCTTCCAGATGGGTATTATTATGGTGTCTGGAACATTCACTGGAATTTGTAACTATTTGTAGAATTTCAAAGGCTGGGTGTTTCTTTTATCAGGTACAATATATAGAGGATCCTTTGCTGCCAGAATGTCTCACTTCCCCAAGGAGTAACTGCAATACTGTTATGATCTTTAATCTTTTTGCTAAATGTGCTTTTACTGTCAGTTCTTGAAACTTTGAGAGGTTGGCACATGTTCAGTGAGGGATGAATCTTTAGAATTTCACTTGTTCTAAGAAATCAGCTGCAATTTTTCAAATGCTTAGTATTTGGCAACACTGGGGAAGATGTTCATGCCCATGAGTGTGCAAATAGATGGTGTAGAAGACCACTGTTTTTCTTTCAAAATATAGATAATTTAAATTATGATCAAATGGTCTTACTGGTTTTCTCCTGGGGATCGAGAGATGGGAAGAGTTTGGGGGATTTTTGCTTTCTGTTTTTTCTACGTAGAGAACTTTTTCCTATGTTTGGGAAAAGTTCAACCTAAGAAAGAAACTTTACAAAGAATTTTTTCATTTTATCAAATTAATGATTACTTATATTTTAAGAAAATAAATGGAGATTTTGTAGTAGGAAGTATAAGCAACAACAACTAGGGTCAGCATCACCATCTACACAACTGTCAGCGCAGGACCCTCTGAAAATGAGGTTGTATTCATGAAAATATATTTATTCATTTTTAGCACTTCCTTTTTGTATAGCTTAATCAGAAACATAGCAAGATGACACTTGAGGAAAACCTCAGACACTGTTATTTGGGTTTGCAGTACACCAAGAGTTTTCCTGTGGGCAGTGGCATTGCTTCAGCTCTTAAGAAGATTCAAACTCTTTAAACACGATCTCACAATCTAAATAAAGCTGGTATTGAGAACTGAACAAAGTGTAGTGGAATTGCACAAACTGTAACCTTTGCTAAATACTTTGCTAAAGTTATCTGGGACTTGTGCGATTTCTAAAAGAGAGCACGATAGAAAACTTAATCAGAAAACATCTGTCTTCTAAGATGTAAGACTCTACTCTCTCTGAAGTCTGTTTAACAAATTCTGATTGCTTTTCTCCTAATTGCAGTAGAAAAAAGTGGGACCAGATTGTTTCTATTTATATATGCAAAGGAATTGCGTCTCTGAGGATAAGATCTTAGCCATGAAAAACAAAGCAAAGAAAAAGTCCTCAAGCTTTCCACAAATCTTCTATTAATTTATTTCACCAGTGAAGCGATTACCAGCCAAACTGCGTGATTTAGTTTTGTACTCGGATTTTTAAGACGTGAATGGTATCTTTAAAAGTGAGGCAAGGGAAACAGTCCAAGAGTCCAGCAGTCTGCTCCTAGGATTTCTTAGTCACATCCCTTTTCAGAAATGTGTTAAGGAACAGCTATGACTCCAAACACAGCAAATAGAGGTTTCAGATTAATTCCAATGTCAGTAATTCAAGCCATTTAAATTCTGATTTCTGTAAAAATAATATTCGATATTAGTTAGTGGCAATTATGTCTCCTTTTGCTTTTATTTTTTCACCTGTATAAGTTACACTGAAATAACCCCCATGATACCCAAATAGTAAACCTACTCTTTTATCAATCTCTCTTCATACTGCACTTTTAGAGCAATAAAAATATTTTTTACTGCCACATTATCTTTGCTGTGTAGTTTCCAAACAACTATGCATGCATCATTTTAAAGGAATTTCTACATGATCTAATGCAAGATACTGTCTTTTCCACATAAGATGCTTGCAATGTTATGGCAGAGTAAATAGTTATACCCATGACACTGAAAATTGTCTAGTCTCAAGATGATAATCCTCATTAGGTTCACTCCTTTTAAGGTCCATGACAGCACTGCTTAAGAAAATGAATGTTTTCCCATGGTAATGATTGATTATTTGTGATTCCAGATATCTCATATACTTCTGATAACACAGTGAACAATCACAGAGCCTACTTAACTGAGGCTCCTTATGCCAACAGTAGTGTCTGTAAAATGTAGATGAGGTACTTCACTCTCTTAGCTGATTATGTGAGAAAGCCTAAAGTTATGTGATGTGATTAGCCTCTCTATCTAATTGCACAGGTCTCTTCACTACTCTTTAATGAGTAATAACTAATAAAGGACTGAAGAACTTGTGTTCTGTGGCTGTGCTCCTGGGGAAAAGGCGAGCAGCACACTCAGCCACAGGGTTTGCTGACGTGTAACGATATGATAATGGTTTATTTGATAGTATGATACCCTGAAATGTCAGCCCACTGCTCCACTGATTTTGCTAAAAGACTCATCTGTAAATCCAAAGGTGACAATTAATTCTTTTATTTACTGTGTCTCCCTTTATTTGTCCCTTTCAGTGCTAAAGACGTTTGTTAGTCATAAAAACTCCTAACTGCCATGAACTGACTGAGAAGTTGACTGAACACAAGCATTCTATGCTTAGAAAGAGAAGACACTTAAGATTTCATCAAAGTATAGAAAAGACTAAAGTTATGGGGCACTGACCTCCAACCCTGCAGAAACAGGGTCAAAACCACTCTCCTTCTATAGTAGTTCTACAGTATCCAGCAATGCACACACATGCAGACAGACACACAGACACACAAAATTCTGCAGTTGCCAAATCGTTGCCTAGCGTCTGTGTGATACTCACCTGAAGTTAGAGATAAAAGGATTGAAATCCCCTGAAAAGGCATTCTGAACTTCAGACACATTTTCCAATTTTCTCTTCTTACAACAGGTAAATTGCAATATTGTGACTTCTTCAAAGAAACAATCTATTTATTGTGCAGTAATATTTTACTGAAGAGCATAATATTTAAAGAAGATGGAGGATGTTTTAAGTACTCTTTGCAGAGCAGGTACCTGGGCCTAGCTGTCTACCACAACTGCATGTGAGTCCTGCTGCTGCTCCTGCAGCATCCTGCTGCTGGAGGTTCAGCTAAACGTGACACAGCTATATTCTGAAATTCCACTTTGATATTCTTCCACAAATGTCTCTCTATATTTAAGATAATCATTCCACGGGCTTTCTCATGCTCACCACAGTAGCACTTAAAGCCTTACGAAAACACACCTAACCAGTCTAAGCAATTAAAACAAAATTAATACTGTTGAGGTGAAGATGTGTCACTTGCTTTTAGTTATGCAGACAGTGATGTGCACAGTACCACTTCATGTTCCTCCACACAGAAATTAGGCCAGTCTTAGGATTTCATGTACCATCGATCTCATTCATGAGTCTGACAAGATTCTGCAAGTCGTCATTGTATTGGTTTTCAAATGTCCTACTCCATGTTTACAGCATAGAATAAAATCTTCCAAAACAGTATCAAAACCACTAATAAAAGTGGAGTACTGAAGAAGCATGTGTCAATAAATAATCAGTCATTGGAGTTAATACAGTAAATCAGTATCTATAATATTTAAAAACAAAGCAGCAATAACACTGCATCACATAAATGTTACTTTAATGTGAGATAGTAACAAGACATAAAGATGCAGTACATTTTTTGCTTCTTCAACCCATGTTCATGTACACAGGACCTTATCAGTCAGCTGAAGCTTCAAATTTAAGCCATATATGTATATAGGAGTTCAATGTTGTATTGTTATAGTGAGTTTTACACTCTACTCAGTAAAATAAACTATGCACATCAAGTTACAGCGCTTCTACTAGCGACTCAGAAACAATTTTATGACAAAATGCATCACTCGTCTGAGTGCATCTAAGTGACCACCGGGATGTTCCACAATGTGGCTACAGATCGTTACAGTGTGTGCTGTATTCTACTGACCATAGAAATGTTCCTGATCAACATCTAGCAAGACTGGAAGGTAGAGGAACCTCTTTTTGATGGTTTCAGTAAAAGGTCTTTTAAGTAAACACGCAGTTTTGTTATTGCTATCACTTATTTGCATCACTACTTGATGGATTAACCAATAACCTTGAATTCTTAGCTCAGACTTTTACATGTCAAGAGACTTCAGCTTTTTGCATTTTATGATACAAAAATACTGCCACAGAAGCCTGCAGAAGCTGTTTGCCTGTGACTGAAGTGAAGGAAGTGGTAAAGTCATCCCCGCAGCTTAGAACAACCCTATGACCATGAGTGGTGCTGGGTGGAACAAAATGAAGCTGTTAATAGTGCCTACTGCAGCAAAACCTCAGTGCATGTGTAGTGGCTGAGATGAGACTGTATTTGAGGGGGAGCGATTCTGTATCTCCACTCTCGTACGCTGTGTCCGAATAAACTCAACGAACGTCAACAATACAGACCTGGATTCTTACACGACCAGATCCTGCTGCCATCTCAGGTGCATTCAG
The DNA here is from genome assembly GCA_027560015.1 of Chloroceryle amazona. Lineage (NCBI taxonomy): Eukaryota > Metazoa > Chordata > Aves > Coraciiformes > Cerylidae > Chloroceryle > Chloroceryle amazona. Next base: position 73,615 of record JANHFX010014525.1, read on the forward strand.
GCCAAGCCCTCGGCACACACCTTCCCATCCACCGGTGACAGCACTCTGCAGCGGAATGGAGAGATCACTCGGTTGACCCAATCGCTTAGCAACTTGTGGTAGCCACGGTTCGTTGCTAAAGCAAGGAAGAAGGGCTACAGGATGTGCAGCTTACGCTACCGACCTTTAAAATAGCTTTTTGTGTGTGTGCAAAGGGCATGAGAGCAAACTGCTAATGGAGCGTGGAGATTATCACACAGGAATTCAGCAAATCTGCAAGCACGAGCGCAGCCAAATCTTTGGGAGATGTCTTTTCATCAGCTCGGTGGAGAGCTGTGGTTCCGCCGGCCCCGCACTCCCACTGCTCCGCACGAAAAGCGGCTGAAGCCCGAGGGGACCCGCCTGTGGCTGCACCGGCAGAGGGGCAACGCCGACCGTGAGGGGGCAGAGAAGCCGAGGCCGGCACCGCTGCTGACAAGCGGGCACCGGCGCGGCACGCCGCGTTCCCGGGAGTCCCGGCGATGCCCTCGCCCGCGGCACCCGGCCCGTCTCCACCGTGTCCCAGAGAAGTTGCCCCCCGCCCGAGGGCCGGGCGTACGCGAAGGGCCTCCTCGCGCATCGCCGCGAGCTTCTCCACAGCTGCTCTTCCCGCCCCGCTCTAACGTAAGGGCCGCGGGGACCCCGCCGGCCCGGGCCACCTCGCCCCCGTGCCGGTGATACCAACGCTCGTCCACGCACCAGCCACTGGGGCTCGCGGGCTCGCTTCTCCCTGCGCTCGTATTGGGCGGGGGCGCACGGCGGCGCGCGCGCGCTACCGTTTAGCGGCGGCACGGCGGGCGCTTTCCCCCCCACCTCGGATCCCCTCC